>JAJOOO010023808.1:0-20273 GCA_029582685.1 Solanum piurae | reverse complement strand
AGTTTGATTAATGATTTGACTTAGATAAGTTCTAGTTATGTTTCTAGGCTTAAACTGACTAAAATCTCATGATTTAGGGTCTAAACGACGTATCTTAGAGGTTAAACGAAATAGGAAAAGACCAAAAGACCCCTGACTTAATTGCTGTCGGAGTGACCGACGGATTGGACCTACGGGCCGTAGATCAATCGACGGTCCGTAGGTTGGGTCCGTAGGTCAAGCCTGCTCGACAGGCCTTCACTAAAACGAGCATAACTTTTTACTCGGAGATCGGATTTTAGCAAACTCGATGGCGTTGGAAAGAGAATTCAATTATCTATCATATAATAGGTCATGGAACACATAATTCTTTTTGTGCTAAAAGTTATGACCATCTGAAGTTGACCCATCAACAATTTTCAGCTAACTGGTTGTTGACCCTTACCTACGGTCTGACCTACGGACTGTGGATTGAATGACGGTCCGTACTGGTCGACCGTCGTTTGCATTAGAGGCTGGGTATAGGGGACCTCGATCCACGGACACAGACCACGGACCGTGGTCTGACCTACGGATCGTGGGTCTATCCGTGGGTCGAGACTTAGCCAATTTTTCTGAGCTGGTTTTGGGAGGGGTTTCAGTGGTGAACCACGGACCACCAGCACGGGCCGTGGTCTGACCTACGGTCCATGGATGGCAACCGTGGGTTTGCACCTGCAACTTCTCAAAGTCTGCATTTTGGTCTATCTAGGATACGGGGTGTTACAGACCGAATTCCACATTTTGAACTAATGGAATTCCATTTTGAGATTGAAAACTCTAATTTTTACCAAAAAATATTTTTTTTAAATTAAGCCTTTTAAAACTCAACACTTCCAAAAATCACAAATTTTCAAAAAAATTTAAACCCAACTTCACAAACTTATCAGAAATGACTCAGAGCAACTATAGAGAATGGTAAAAATGGTAATTTTATGAAAATTTCTAAAAATGACTTTTGTGATCATTACATTATCCACCACTAAAAACCATGTTCATCATCGAACATAAAGAAGAAGAAGAAGAAGAAGAAGAAGAAGAATGAAGAATAACCAACGTTACCAAAATCCTGAGTACTCATGATCTTCTAGAGTCGTTGTTCATCTCTCCAACTAAGTTGTTCCTGAAGACCATTCCATCAAAATCAGAAACTATGAACTGAAATTTCGAATAAATTTTTTGCAGATCTATAATCAAGAGTAGTTACCAAGTCACAGACTAACCCATGAACTCAATCTGAACTGAAATCTTCTGGACAGTAACTCAACCACCAGGAAGAATCTTTCCTCACATAACTACAATAAAATTCCAAATTAATACAGAATACAACAAGGAGTGAACCTGAATCAACCACCAAACACTTATAATGTACAAGTTATTTAGTAGAATTTCATTTGCAAAACATAATCATTCAACGATCTTAAACTATAAAATCTGATCTTTAGGCCTCGGATACTCATCAAAGGAGAGTCAAAATTATCTAACCCATAAAAGGAAATAGTCAAGTAACCATCTAGCGAGCGATACACCCAAGTATACAGAACCTCTAACAATACTTTCGGAATGCTAGATCAATAGCCGTGATCGTAGGTGTAAAATCTCAAAAATTGAAAAAGGGAAGAACTTCATGTTTTGGCTACTAGTTGTGTTTACCAGACCAATCTATGGTTTGTAAAAGCTTCTAGGGGTCGTAGATGACACTCGTAGGAGTTTTTGACATTTGACATGCAAGAGAACATGATGAGGCATCATTTGGACTACGGGTCATACATGGGTTCCGTAGAAGGGTCTCAGACTTGGTAAAATTTTGGACTTGGACTTGGACTTGGTTTATGAGTTGTCTGTACGAGCCATAGATATTTTGACAGGCCATAGGAAGTTGAGAAAATTTTGGGTTTCTAAACTTGAGTCTACGGTTGACCAATACGGGGCGTAGAAAGTTCTACGGACCGTAGGCCCAGCCGTCTTGCCTATAGGTCACTGTGACAATTTTTTCTTAAGGTTATTTGTGTCATTTCCTATGCATTTAATACCTATACTGTATTTTTTTTTATCCCAATGTTAAGTCCTATAACTACCCTTCTATTCCTAAATCTACCCATACCCTCTCATTCTCTCAAATTTCATAATCTCATCCAAGTTCATTCTCTCCAATTCTCTCTCAAGTCTAAGGAAGAAAGCTAGGGTTCAATCTTCAAGTCTCCTTTTTCCGCAATTACTTTTGGGATTTGATCATCATGGTATATGGGAATTCATCAATTGATTCCATTCATCCATTGGGTCCCAAAATATCTTAATTCTCCAATTCAATTTCACCTAATTTTTATTAGGGTTCATGAAATCTCCACAGGTCTTGTTTGATTTTGAATTAATTGTTCCATTTCAATCTTTATATGCATTTTTTTCTATTGAATTACATGTTTTTCAATTGGTTCTATATAGACTAATGCATTATTCATGATTTTAACTATGAATTTATGAAGAAAACTATGAACTTATGAATGATGATTTATGAAAAAATGTTTTATGATCTAAAGGTTGCTTTTAAAATAAACATCAATAAAATTGTGAAAGGTATTATCACATATTAAAAATTCATGATTGGTGAAAGGATTTCTCACACATTTATGATTAATAATTTAATGAGCTACTCTATGATGATTTAAGCTTGGATTTGTAAATTAATTTTTCTTTTCCATGTATGATGTTATGTTTTGATACTTGACATTGTCTATTCCGTTGGGATTTAACTTAGCATCGAGAAAACTTTGAGGTGGAGGCTCAAATAGGGTAGTTTCTAATAGAAACCTCTAGTTCAAAACTACATTCCCCCATAGGATTGTCTTAAATGACCTAGCTAGTGGATCTATAAATAACATATGAATAAATGATACAGAGTTCTACCTTGTCAAGTAGACTCACCCTTCTCGATGTGGGAGTTACTTCAAATTCCATGTCATAGCTTACATGACCAATTATCAGTTAAAGATAACATCCCACAAAATAAACTAAAGTTATTCAAAGGTTTTATGAAGCTTCCGTTATGATTTTAAGATTCATTGACCATGTTGATGATTTACGATTCTTCTTTAAGAGGTTTACTATGTTTTCTCTTTGTCATGCATATAATATTTTCTCTAATGTCCCCTTATGATCATGTTTTACATTCTTATGTATATCCCTTATACTTAGTACATTCTATGTACTAATGGATACTTGTGCCTACATTGTCTCATAATGTAGGGTCCAAAGTTTCTCCTATTCCACTCGTGGATAGTTATTGAGTGCTTGATCATGAAGAGTTGGTGAATCCTTATGTTCTGAGGATCATGCCACATTTACTTTGTTTTCTTATGTTTTTGTTTTTGGGTATTGTACGTGGTGTACGGGTTTCGTTATGGCCACTTCTTTTGATGTATTAGATATACTTATCAAGACTATGTGTAGACTTCCATTTTTATGTCAAAATCTTTCATTATATGAGATTTTCTACTTTTGTCTATTGTATTGTATATATGCCAAATGTCTTATGTAGGGCCTCTTGAGGTCTTATATGTCATGTCACGTCTAGGGTATATTTTGGGTTGTGACAAACTTGGTATTCGGAGCACAAGGTTTTAGAAAAGGTCCTATGATGTCTAACAAGCCGTGTTGATTAGAGTCTTGTTTATAAGTGTGAAGCGCGCCACATTTATGAATAGGAGCCTACAAAATGCTCAGGAAACTTCACTTCTTTCATTACTCTAAAGTCATGTCATAGAGTCTATCTGTATAAAAGTCCTTCTCCTCAATATTGTCTGATACTTTTAAGGATATGGCCCCTCAAAGAGCTTATGTAAGAAGGAATGCGTGTGAGAATGTGAAGCTCGAGGTTCCTCAAGCTCTGGTTGACCCCTTGGCTAAGTAAGTGACTCATGCTAAATTTTGAGCCACTTTCCAAGTATTTTCTCAAGTTATGGCAGCCCAAGCTAATAGAGAGGTCATTGTTCCCATGAACCTAAATGTGGGTATGGTGGTGATAAGGATAAGGGACTTCACTAGGATGAATCCTCCGAAGTTCTATGGTTCCAAGGTTGATGCGGATCCACAAGAGTTCATTGATGAGGTGTATAAGATAATGGGAATTATGGGATTTTCTACGGTGGAGAAAGTAGAATTGGTTGCTTATCAACTTAAGAGTGTTGATCAAGTTTTGTTCAACCAGAGGAAGGAAGAGAGGGCGGTTGATGTGGGTCCTCTTGATTTGAAGAAGTTCAAAGGATCTTTTCTTGATCTTTTCTTTACTCTTGAAATGAGAGAAAAAAAAGTGCTTGATTTAATTAACTTGCGACAGAATTCTCCGGATAGAATTTTTGATCTTTTCTTTACTCTTAAAATGAGAGAAGTAAAGGTGCTCCTCTCCAAAATAGATTTTATGCTCTTCAGACTCGAAAAGATCATGAGGATTCTTCGGATGTTGTGACTGATATATTGAAAGTCTTTCATTTTAATGTGTATGCATTGCTTCATATGGGTGCTACATTATCATTTATTACCCCATATGTAGACATGCTATTTGATTCTGGTCTCAAAATCATTTCTAATCCCTTGTATGTCTCTACTCCCGTTGGTGATTCTATGGTTGCTAAAAACATTTATTGGAATTTTCATATTTCCATTTCTCATAGTCACTCATGTTGATCTTGTAGAGATTGATATGTTAGATTTTGATATTATTCTTGTGATGAATTGGCTTCATGCATGTTATGCTTCCATAGATTGTAAGACCCGATTGGTCATCTTCAAGGTAAAGAACGAACCTTGAACGAGCCTTCAAGGGTTAATTTATATCTTGCCTAAAGGCTAGGACGATGCTCTCTAAGGGTTGAATTTATCATCTTGTTCGAGTTAGGGATAGAGATTCCAAAATCCCTACTCTTGAATTAGTTCCAATTGTAAATGAGTTTTCAAAAGTGTTTCCTGATAATCTTCTCAATATTCTTCTCAAAAGGGAAATAGAATTTGATATTGACCTTTTCCCAGATACGCAACCTATCTCTATTCCTCCCTACCATATGAACCCGGCATAACTTAAGTATTAGAGGATCAGTTGAAAGACTTATTGGATAGGGGGTTCATTAGACCAAGTATCTCACCATGGAGGTACCCTTTGTTTGAAAAAAGGATGGTTCCCTCTGAATGTGCATTGAGTATCGACAATTGAATAAAGTTACCATTAAGAAAATATCCTATTCCTAGGATTGATAATTTATTTGATCAACTCCAAGGAGAGAGTGACTTCTCTAAGATTGTCCTTTGGCTAAGTTATAACCAATTGAGGATGAAGGGAAATGACATTGCAAAGACAACTTTACGAACCCGATATGGTCATTATGAGTTTTTTCTGATGTCTTTCAATTTGAATACTGCCCCGACATCATTCATTGATTTGATGAATAGGATCTTCAAGCAATATAGTGATATATTTGTGATTATGTTTATCGATGATATCTTAATTTACTCATAGAGTGAGGATGAACATATTGAGCATTTGAGGAATGTGTTGTAAATTCTCAAAAATCAGGAATTGTATGCTAAGTTTAGCAAGTGTGAGTTTGGTTGAGTTATGTTTCTTTCCTTTGTCATATTATCTCCGGTGAAGGTATTCAAGTCATTCCTAAGAAAACTGAGGTGGTTAAGAATTGGCCTAGACCTTTGTCTGCTTTAGATATATGGAGTTTCTTGGGTTTGGTCGGTTACTATAGAAGGTTTGTGGAAAGATTTTCCTCTATTGCTTTGCCTTCGACAACTTTGACACAAAAGAAGTGAAATTCCTATGGTTGGAAGCTTGTGAGAAGAGTTTCAAGGGTTGAAAGATAGAATCACTTCAGCCGTTATTTTGACATTACCGAAAGGATCAGATGGTTTTGTGGTTTATTGTGATGCTTCACGAATTGGTCTTGGTTGTGATTTGATACAACATGAGAAAGTTATCGCTTATGCTTTAAGAAAATTTAAGGTGCATGAAAAAAATTATCCAACTCATGAATTGGAGTTAGCGACATTAGAGTTTTCTTTAAATATATAAGGGCATTACTTATATGGTGTTCATGCAGATTTTTTTACCGACTACAATAGCTTAAAATATGTGTTCACTCAAAAAGATTTGAATCTTCGCCAAAGGAGATGGCTTGAGTTATTGAAGGATCAAAATATGAGTGTCCTATATTATCTCGGTAAGGTGAGTGTGGTGGAGGATTCTCTTAGTCGACTGTCAATGGGAAACGTTGCTCATGTTGAGGGTGATAAGAAGGAATTAGTTCGTGATGTTCATAGATTGGCTCGACTGGGTGTTCTCTTGGTTGATTTATAATAAAGGTGGTGTCATTGTTTAGAACGGTTTCAAATCATCTTTTGAATCGGATGTGAATGATGAGCAAGATCTTGATTTTGTACTAGTTGAGTTGAAGAAGTTAGTTTTTGAAAAAGCCATTGAGGATTTCTCCCAAAGGGGAGATGGGGTTCTTCAATATCGGTTATGTGTTCTGAAAGTTGATGAGTTGAGAAATCAGATTTTGATAGAGCTCACAGTTCTCAGTATTATTTTTACCCACGAGCCACCAAGATGTACCATGATTTACTGGAAGTTTGTTTGTGGAATAAGATGAAGGATTTAAAGAACTTGTGGCTAATTGTCAATTCGTGAAAGTTGAGCATCATAAACCGGGTGGTTGGCTCAAAACATTAGTATCCCTACATGGACGTGGGAAGATTTGAATATGGACTTCGTTACGGGTTTACCCCACACTTGGTGATAGTCTGATTCGATTTGGGTTATTATGGACCGAATGATGAAATTGGCTCAATTTATTCTCATAAGGACTTCTTTCTCAGCTGAAGAGTATGCCAAGATTTATATTCAAGAAATGTTAAGGTTACATGGAGTGTCCTTGTCTATTATCTCTGTCCATGGAAATTAGTTTACATCTCAGTTTTAGAAGTCATTTCGGAAGGGTCTTGGTGCTCAAGTGAAACTTAGCATGACTTTCCACTCTCATATCGCTGGACAAGACGAGCGTACGATTAAGAATTTAGAAGATATGTTTAGATCTTGTCTGATTGATTTCAAGGGTAATTGGGATGACCAGTTGCCTTTGATTGAGTTGGATTGTAATATTAGCTATCATTCTAGCATTAAGATGTCACCCTTTGAGTCTCTTTAGGGTAGTAGGTGTAGGTCTCCTATAGGTTGGTTTGAAGTTGGTGATGTTTCTTTCATAGGGCCCGAGTTGGTGCATGAGGCTATGGAAGAGGTTCGGATATTCGGAAAAGGTTTAAGATGACTCAAAGTCGACAAAAGTCTTATGCCGATGTTAGAAGAAGAAAACTTGAATTTAATGTTGCTGATTGGGTCTACTTGAAAATTTCACCCATGATGGGTGTAATGAGATTTGGAAATAAAGGGAAGCTTAGTCCCCGATATGTGGGCCCATACCAAATTTTGAGGTGTATTGGCAAAGTTCCTTATGAACTTTAGTTGCCTACTGATTTAGCATCAGTACATCTAGTATTCCATGTCTCTTTGTTGAAGAAAAGTGTTGGAGATCCGACATCCATTGTACCTTTGGAAGGTTTGGGAATTAAAGAAAATCTTTCTTATGAAGAGGTTCCGGTTGACATTTTAGACCGACAAGTTTTGAAGTTGAGAAACAAAGAAGTTGCTTTCGTGAAGGTTCTGTGGAGGAATCAATTGGTTGAGGGTGCTACTTGGGAGGTCAAAGTCGATATGATGTCCCATTATCCTCATCTCTTTCCCTCCACTCCTAATCTAGATTCAGGTATTAGATCCTACCCTACCAAAAGGACATCACATGATTGGTACACCCGGTTCAACACTAGGGATCCACCCATAGAAGTGGAAAGACGCGCGGGCATAGGAAGTGAATCATATTCTAAACCAGTGCAAAATGAAGTAGGTGGTCACCTAACTATGTCCAGAACCAAGTTTGAATAACACCAGATGCCCCTTCCATATACTAAACATTTTCATTTGTTTGGCTTCATCTCTTTGATTCTTGGCTACTTACAAACAACCATCCTAGTCCTCATTACAATCATACACACACTCGATTTATCGAACCCCACATACTTCTCATAGTAATCTACTAATGAAAACACACTTAATACTAACAAAACATCCTAACCACACAGACTATTTACTTACTCTCAAATCGTCACTAGTATCAAAGTCTTCTTAGAGAACACGCCTCCAAAGATCCCAAACTATGGGTCCCTTTCTTTCCATGCAAGCATACCATGACAGATATGGGTCCCACCCAAGGCTTATAGCACTAATTTCCAATGGGATACTTCTTTCCCATCGAGCTAAAGCTATTAAATCATGAGTAATGTCAACTCCACACAATCTTTCACATACCAATTTTCAACTACCATTCAAATCGACATATACCTCATACCAAAACATAGAGAAATTCTTGGTCACCCCAATAATTATGTATACTATGAGAACGTAACCTCTATTTACCATCAAGTGTTTATGTAATGAATCACGATAGTTGTGTCATCCCATCAACATAGTAGTTTAAATCTCCTAAAAATCCTCAATAACCATGTAGAACTGTAGGTCCATAGCCATAGCGCCACCATAATTCATCTACCTTAGATCAAATAATCCAAACGAACATAAAAACGTAGAATCTTCCACATATCACTGTTTGTCATCTAAACCAAAACCCAATCTTCGTAAAAGTCGTTGATAAGCCCCTAGTAAGTTTGTGCCAAACCAAGTCTTATTGCATAGTCATATCTCCACTCAAAGTCAAAATCCATACTACTTTCAACTTCGAACTAAGGGTCTACATGAGATGTCTTATTCTTCACCTTTCTTAGATTATTCTCATGACACAAAATACAAACATCTTGAACTCTTCAATATACCAGACTCTTGTTCATTTCACTAACTTGCTTACCATTTTTATGCTTTAACCAACAACCCATGACATTTTACCTGATACTTTAAATCAAAACTTTAAGTGAAACCCTTCTTTATGACCCAAATCATGCACAAGTCCTTTGAAATGTTCAATACAAATTCGATCGATCATTTCTTACCTTATTTATCTATACCTTGACAAAACCTACTACCAAGAATGTAAACTTACAATAAAAACTTGAATTCTGATTCCAACAATACCTATTATCAAACTCAAAACTGTTAAAGAACTTATCACCACACTCGAGCAAAACACATGTATACTTCTTTCTCAAATCTCATCCAACAGTTTTTAACCCATCTAATAAACATGTGACACTATTACCACAACTGGGGAAAAACAAATAGAACCACGCGTCTCTAAAACCAATTCTCAACTCTCTGAAAATACATCTTTGGCCTTCGAAATCAGAGTAGTTATCATTGCTCTTGCCTCATTCCGAAGGCTAAACTACATCCCACTAGTTCTTTCAATTACTAATCAAGCTCCTTTCCATTCTATTTGAATGGTCTCCTAACACATCCTACAACTTTTCATAAGACCACGCTAGTCACCAAATGGTAGCAACCACAACTTTAGATACCCACAAGTCTTCAATAACATACTGAATCCCTTTAATAAAAAATCCTTATTATAAAGTCACATCCTATTCATAATCCATCATGAAATCTTATTGTCATTACACTCAGTAACCATTGCCATCATCTCGAAGTAACATTTATCATCAATATGACCCCTTAAGCCTAGATATGCCAACCAAATCCAAAGGTCTAACCCAATTTTATAAGCACTTTCTTACTAAAATCCTCAATTCCCTTCACAAAAGTATACTCACTGGGACTTCCTTTACCCATAAGCTTGTCATTTTGGTATCAATCCACTCCTTTAGAGCATACAGTGAAATAACCGGTCCCCATTTAGAATCCTCAAAATACATTTCACAACCAAAACACATTAATACATTTCCATAGATCCACCACTATTATTTTTCCTTATACACAATGCCTAGCTCAAGCGTCTGTAGTAACAAACCAGTTGGTTTCCCATATGTGGATGCAACATCGAATCTCATTACTCTAGTAGGTGATACAACTGATAACCCATTAAGTGATTAGTATTTGCACTTGATAATTGATGTCCCCATTTTCTTATACCACTAGCACCATATCATGAAAATCTATTAGATCCACCACTAGAACAAACCATATTTACCGAGAAGATCCTACACTAATAGCCTGCATATTTCTACCCATTGAGTAGCTACAAAAACATTACCAAACCCATTCGGTATCTAGACCAAAGCGATATGCATTCTTTCATAGATTAGGTCGATAGTTGACGTAACACACACCATAACTCTAACCAAGTAAGCATGGGTACCATAGTAGTAATCGTAACTTGACCATTTTTATATACACCAAATTTATAAAATGGGAGTAGAGATTCTGACCTCAATTGGCACAACATCATTCTTATCAGACACTAAACAATCTATACTTGTTATGTCAAACTTTACTAACTATAGTTTCCAAAATTATAGTGTTCATTATCTAGTTGTTCCTTTATTCGTTCCATTTCCAATTGTCCAACCATTCCAGATATCATATAGACCACACAAGTAATGTTCCCACTATTGGATAACTAATCCAATAAAGATGAAGCATTCATGAAGTCCCTAAAACAATTGTTCACCCTCATCATTCAAATATCCTCAAAATGCATCGTCAAACCTGAACCTTACTCAACCTTTTTGAATCATTGGACATTCTGAATCAGACCACACATCTTTTCCATTACTCTATCACTTCCACCTTTATACTAGGTCTAACATTGAAGCCATACATGACATCTCAAATGCTCACATGAAAAACCATAAATATATCATCACTAAAAGTGAGAGAATGGAATACAGCGATAAAAATCAGACTGGACCAAGGACGCAAGCTAGAGATTCAAGAAGTTAATGTATTATCTAAAAGTCACCTAGCCTCTCGAAGATTAGTAGCATACATATTTACGCCATTCATAAAAAATCAACTAGACTTGGCTTGTATAAACATGTGACCTATGAATTTGGGGATCTAACACCATTTTTCAAGACCCAAAAATGGACGTGATGACACTCGTCTTATTCCATCAGGATAAGTCAGGCTAAAACCCAAAATGTACGATAAATGCAGAAGTAAGATAGATTGAAATCTCCAAATATCATAAATGCGTATAACTTACTAACATCCCCAAAACCTGGTCATCACATGTACAAACCTCTATAGTAATATAACATAATTGAAAGAAAATACAAGCCTTAAATAACATTTTTTCTAGTATAGAACATGATCACAGATCAAGAAGTAAGAGGGTCCGCTGAAATAACAAACAAATACCTCATAAATCTCCGCACTAAGCCTTGTACATAGAAGGGAAGAATAGTAATCACAAAGATTTAGGCTCGTAACCTACACAAGTGTAGAATCAAGGGGTGGGTACCAAACAACACAGTACTCTGAAAGTAAATCGCTAACTCAAGGATAAGCATTATAAAATACACGTACTCCAATCCCCTCCAATCGAACCTCCATTACTACAACCTACAACATATAATTAGCTTAACATAATAGTTCTCACCCAAATACAACATAGCGCAAATAGATCATCACAGCTTGCTCTCCAACACACATAGTCAAATGTTCACGTATTTTTCTAGTTCATAATAACAATAATACCTCAACAATCATAATCAATGAGAAACAAATGAAGTGCAATGCAATGTAGTGCAATGTCATATAGAGTGATGCATGTTTGTCATAAAGATACACCCTTGTTGTCTCTTAGTGTGAGACCCATGGGGAACATATTTTTCCACGCAGATATCATGGCATGCGACCCGACCATCAATAATAGAAAATTTTGTGATGTGCGACACATCTCTCAAATCATAATATTCGTTGTGGTGTGTGACATGACCCTCGAAATGATACATCCTCTTTGGTTCCTTATTTTTCCTCAAAATCACATAGTACTCATCATAACATTGCCTCAGAACCAATATAAATATGCATGTACAAATTACCAAGGAAATGATAATCACGACATTTCATCAATGTGGATCAATTTAATCATCCAAAAATTTCAAAGGCACAAATCATATCACAAACGAACAAGATTCTTGTTTTACCCCAAGTTGTTATCACAAGAATTAATCATCTTTTAACAATAGAGGAAATATCTGAAATCCTTCACCAAATCTCAGTACTCCCAATCACACTATGGCATACAAGGTTCAATATTCTTAACAAAGGTTTAGAAGGTCAACTTTCCATACGAAAATCACACAATCAATTCGATACTTGAGATTTTCCTTTTTGGTGGGTCTTGATACGCCCAAATTACACCTCTCTAAAGAAGTATAAGTTGTCATTGTTCAAATAAAGAACCTAACAGAGGTTAGGGTTGATCCAATGAGGAATGAGGTCTAGACTTAGCCTAATTGATTATTAGTTGTACTTTCAGTCAAGTTATTTCCGTAAAAGGTGGGGGGGAGGTTGAGAAACAAAAGCTTTATTAAATTATTGTAGCAAGATGTAACACAGTAAGCATGATTGAATGTCTTGTTACAATAATAGAAGATCAAACTATGGTATTTGTGTTCTCCACAGGTTCATAACGCAGTAAACCTTATAGTAGTAACCTTGTCTAGTGTCTAGCATACAAAGTTGGTAAGTTAGGTATTTCCTAAGTGGTTGGTCTCCTAAATAAGTGGATTTCACCACAAAACTTTGGTTAGTCTACGGGTGTATGCTTTACTAAACCTTACCCTTGACCCCAGATTAATTATCCCTTAGTCTAGGTCAAGCTATTAGATGAGGGTTGATGTCCCCAAATCTCTGTTCTATAATCTCCTTTCCTATTCGTTACCTCTTTGGTCAGCCAATAATGAATAAGGCAAGTTTTGACGTTGCGCACCATTAAAAACAATCAAAGCAAAGGTAAACACAATAAATTCATAAATACTATTCAAGAATTACTAATTATTAGGTCTACATTGTTAATTTTCCTCATGGTTACCACAACCCTAATTGTGGAATTAGCTACTTATGATTGTTTGATCACAATTCATATTAATTAAGTTAAGATAAATCATAAACTTCAAGTATAATTGATGAATTTTGAAACCTTGAATTGAAGAATAAAAGATGCAATATAGACCAATGATTCAAGAATTAAAATGGAAAAGTGTTTCACAAATTAATTCTCAAAATCAAAAACTAAAGTAAGAACTGTCTAACGTCAAAAGTAAATAAAAATGACTATTTATAGACATATAATCCTAAATAAAATAGACCAAGAAACAATAGGAAAATTAGGATTTGGTAGTCGTTTCTACAGCTCAGGTTCTACGGCTCTTAGGAACCCTTTTTTGTAAAGCAACTTCTTCTCTTATTTCTCTGGACTTTTCTAAGGACAGGTTCTACGACTCTTAGAACTTTGTACAGCCCATCCTGGTTACTCATTGTCCAAGTACTGGAGCTCAACATCTCTGATCTTTTCGACGACTTGGACCTACGACTTGTAGAAGTTCCTATAGTTCCTAGTCTAGTCTCTTGGTCCCATGCGTAGCTCCAAAAATCACTGGTCTCTTCTACGACTCATTCCTATGGCTCATAGAAAATTCTATAGCCCAGAGGTCAACTTATCAATCCTTAGAAAGTTATTGTTTCACTGTATTCTTTAGCCCGACTTGCCAAAATCTATTTTTCTGCAAAACAAAGATAAAATAACATCAAATCTACTGATAAATTCTTAAAAGACATGCAATACCTCAAGATTAAAGCATTAAAAGTATTGTAAATACATGGTACATCAACAGCCTCAACTTAAAATCGTTGCTTATCCTCAAGCGACACTACTAACACAAAATGATACAAGGCAAAAGAAAATCTAGAATTCAAGGAATCACATGGCATTTTCCAAAGAACATGTCCTCCATTTTTTTCCCTTAAACCAACGATGCAATCATTTATTTCAAAACAAGTCAACATATGCGGATCATTTGATGACATAAATATGTTAATGGCTACATTCACCTACACAAATAACATTCACCAAGATAACAACTTTTGATCATGTAACATGTGCCCTTTCCACAATGAAGTCCCATTTTCACACATATATCAATTATTTCTCAAGTAAACGAAGTTGGTAGACGCTGACTCTCACAACGTAATTCAATACCATACATGCACAATACCATAGGCTTTCCCTTATATTCAATACTTTGACTATCAAGCCGGTAAATTAGGATCCCTATAGGACTTTCTTAGTTTGTAATGTAGGCTCAGGGTCAAGTGTTGCATATTTAGATTTAAAGTGAATTTTATGCCCTTCTTAACATTACCTTGGCTAATTTCCTCTCTTACAACCAATAATTATTTCACCTTTATTTTCTTTTCTCCTTATTTTTCATTTATGCTTCGGTGTGGCTTTGGATTTATTTTTATTTTTCGTTTCAATGTTTTCTTCAGCTTTACATGCATTTTTGTTTTTATTTTCTCAGCCACACCATATTATTTTTCACTTCTCTCATTACACAACTCTTTTTATACCTCTTTCTTTTATCGTTTTCTCTACAGTATCCACCTCAACTTAGGATTTTAGATTGAGTTGAGGTGCATGATATAGAAGGAGGGAACAGGGCCAAAACAAAGGTTAACATTCATGAACAGGGAAGGTGAATTGGGTAAACAAAAAGAAAAGTTTATTCAAGACTAAAAAAATTGGATCAAAGGGAGCATTTTCATTTGGTTGTTTTTTTTAGGCTTAGGGGACTTTATTTAAACAACGGCCTATGATCCTTTCCTAATTAACAGTTTAGTTATCCTAGCAAAACTAACACAACAAGTTCTATATTGTCACATACTGTAGGAATAAACAAATACCTCATACACACATGGCACATCGTTTCATTATCAATTATTTATGAATCTGGTTCATGTTGTAACTTAAGTCATGTTATCCAATTAGTTCCTATCATGTCATACAAAGGTCCTCCAGAGTCGGCTTATTAGTAACATATATAGCACAATTCACAAAATTTAGAGGGATTTCATTTTTCATCAACATTGTAATCATGCTTTTACTTCTAGCCTAATTTCTGAATTAACATCATAAACATGTTGGTTCAACATAAATTAAATGGTCTTTGGGGAAAATGAATACAGGAAAGAAAACCCCAAGGAAAGATATGGGTGTCCATGCTATTCAAATTTCACCCTAACTCTCTTCAGCCACTCTTCCCACCCCTACATAAAAAACTATGCAATGACCCCAACGCACTAAAAATATAAAATGTAGGGTGAAGACAAACATGTAGTGACTAAGCATCGATGAATTAACTAAAGGCTTGTGGGTCCACTGGTGACTCTGGATCAATCTAGGGAGCACCATCAGTAGTTTTACATGAGCTCAAATCTCCAACCATCTACTGTCAAACTCTCTCAATTTTTCCTTCTCGTACACAATAGACTCTCGTCAAGCTGCCTCAAGTGTCTGTCGCTCCATCTTTCTCACTCACTCTGCATTTCCATCTCCAATATTAGTGTCAGACTGTGTGCACTTTCCGGTTGCACGAGAAGGGTCCTCAACACCAAATAGGGCCAGTAAGACCTCATCTCCGACATTCGGGAGTGAGGAATCATATGGTGGATGTGGAGATGGATGTGGAGATGGATGTGGTTGGGCAACAACTAGTGCATTGACATTGGCTCAAATCCTATCTAACTCCATCCAGAAACTCTGTAGATCAGCACTCAGAGCGGTATGAGGTCAAGCCAACATTCTCAACTCAAATGCATCGATCCTCCGTTGCGTCCTGACTCTGCTCTACCATTGCAATTTGTATCCTAGTCTCAGACTCTTCAATCACTATGTGGATCTAAGGTCGGAGATGTTGCAACAACTGGGCCATTTAGGACTCCAACCAATGAAATTTAATGGTTGGCACCGTATAGTGACCTGATGTAGTAAGACAAACACGTGGTGTGCTAGTAGATGGTATGGAAGTAGAGGTATGTGTGGCCTCTGTTGACTCAATAGTGGTGGGATCCCATATTGAAACATATCCACCTTTAGTTTTCACGGGTGTAGGCATCTCACTTATCTCTGGTATTGTGAACTTTGAACCTCATCATGGTGAAGCCGAGTTGGACTCATCTCTAATCAGTCTAACACCCACATTTCTAGTCACCTCAATCAACTAGTTGACTCTAACTATTATGGACATGGTGGACTCTCTATATACATGAAAAATTAGGCAAGGGAACGGAATAGTTGTGGTCTCCTTGAATGCCCTCTTGTTATTCTCAGCAAGAAATAGACGAATAAATCAAGCTCAAACCCATCCATAAAACATGTCACTATTACCGCCCTATCTAAATTCAAATTGTTATTTGTCATGTTGGGGGATACTCGAGCACGCACAATAGACCACCAAATATTGGCCATAAAATTCAGTGAGGCCTTCTAAATTGGGATTGGTGTATTGTGCACCCAATCAACAGCAGCACCCTACTTAGAAATGTATATTGCTGCCCATTTAAGCAAATCTTTTTCTTTCTGTGATGCATTCTTTGTCGCATTTTTGTTTTGAACTATCTACAGCTGGTAATCAAACTTAGTAGTGGAGGTAGTATGCTCATAGGTAGGTCCATGGATGAACATTCGGATGGTTCACTCGTAGATATCAACCGGGATATTCTTGACCATGGTGTTAAGTAGTGGCGACAATTATAATTCCTTAGCCCTTTTGGGCAAGTCCTTCCTCACAGTTGTCACGTACAAGGCATAGAACTATTAGAAGATGTTGTTATTGTAGTTGTCCGGAAGGTCTGCCATCTAATAACATCTATTTCACTTGAATAGAGCATGAATCTCTGGTGTTGTGTGTAAACTAGTGCTCAGTACTTGCAGCTCTTCAATGATCATCAGTTTGGTTTAGCCACTCACTTTCTAGGTAGAAGATCTCTGGTAGATGTCAAACATGCTTGGGATGCTCCACCAGTTGGATTGTGCTGCCACTGGTACTGACTCTAAGGGCCTTTATGGTGAATCCAACTCTAATATGGATTATGAACCGGAGTCACACCCTGACTATGAGTCCTCATTTTTATCCCCTGAGGCCTTTTCAGCTTATTTAGATCGGGAAGAAGTTGCTCGTAGGGGTGCGGCCTTATTGATCAGATCTGGGACCATCTCCATTTTCTTGGCTTCATTTTTGGTTATCCGAGGCTCTCTAGGTTAGTCATTTCCTAAGATTCCACTGAATCTCGATCCACTCAGTTCTTCGTCAAATGATTGGTCGGTGAGCCGAGACTTAGGCTTAGCCGAGGCCTTGCCTCCATGCCTTAGATTTCCTTTTGACGGCATAGTACTTGGAGTAACTATTAGTGGCTATAAAGAACAAGAAGAAAGCAATAAAACTAAAAAAACATCAAAGAAAACTAAAAAAAATCATATGTAGTGTACTGTTTTTGGTTCTACAGATCATAGAAAGTTCTACTGGCTGTAGAACCCTATCGTAGGAAGGAAATCCTAAATTTTTTTTCTAAAGTTGGAACTATAGAATATAGTACGGTCCGTTAAAGGTTTGACGGATCATAGGTTAGTCTCGTAGTTCCAAACCTGAGCTACTAGAAATTTCACATTAAGACTACGAGTCTGTTTTATGAGCCGTAGAATGTTCTACTGATCGTAGACAGACTCCGTAGTCCTCCATCTCATTGAAAATTTCAAACATTATTATACTAGTGCTATATACAATCTATAGAATATTATATGCTCTGTAGATAATACTTGTACTGACTATGACTTAATAGTTTGAACATTGGTCCCTTAAACTTATTCTACAAGGGTCAACTACAAATTGTATTATGAACTACGGTCCATAGAAGACCTGAATTGACCTCAGACACCTACACTTACTTTTTAATCTTTCACAATAACTTCTAAATCATCAAATATCAACCCAACTGTACGTATTTTAACATGGATACACATTCATTCACTCAAAAAAAACTCACAAAAACTATCATCCCTAGGGTTCATCACAATTTCAAGCAACAAACCAACCTTCAAACCATAGGTCAAGTTTCATCAACCAAATTTGTAACGCCCCTCAAAATGAAGTAGGATAAAGTAGAGCCTCACATGGATTTTATGCATTAATAAATTGTTAAAATAATGAAGAATAGACTTTTTAGTCAGTTTTAAAGAGTTTGGAAGTCAAACGTCAAGGGACAACCAAGACGTTCGGAAACTAGTGTTTTACGTGTTGGTGTGTTCTAGTATGTTGTTCATGTTTTTATGTGTTTTTTGGAGTCTAAAATTAGTGGAGGTGACCCTAATGTCTTAATAAATGTTTTTAGGGTCAAAATGTTTGGATACGACGCCCCGGGGGCCACCCTAAGGGTCCCCGAGGAAGACCCCAACCTTGGCCAAGCAAGCTGCCAAGGCAGCTTGAAGTTGTGCTTGGAGGGAGCATGTCCGCGTTGCAGACTAGCTCCACCAAGGTCCAAATGTTTGGTCCGCATCGCGGACGTGTCGCGGCCTCTACTGTCTCGGATTTTAATTTATGAAACTTGTGGGAACACCTCCGCGTCGCGAACCTGTTCCCCGATGAAATCTGCGAAAATAAAACTCAAGTTTGACTTGTTAAAAAGGTCCAACTAAGTGAGGGATAGTTTGGGTACCTTGGGTTATTGTTTTAAGTGTTTTTAAGTATATTTAAACATTTAAAGTCTATTTTAAAATCATTCTCCTAAATTCAAAACCCTCCATCTCTCAAAACTCTCTCAAAACCTTATGGAAGCTCAAGGCGAAAGATGGAGCTATGGTTGATGGTGACTACTGATTTCTTCTTGAATTTCGTTTGGTTCTTGATGATTAAGATATGGGGATCCTTTATCCTTGATTATTCTTTCTTTCAAGGAGCCCAATCAAAAGGTTTTCAAGGTTTTTCAAATACACAAAACCCTATTTCGAATTCTAAGCATGGGTTCTTGCATTAAATAATTTTAAATGATGTTTTATGTTGTTAGTAATTATTATTGATGGTTTTAAGAAAGAAATCTTCATGAACCGATGTCTTCTCAAGTTCTTTAAACTTGGCCTAAAGTGGGTCTATTGATTTTGAGTAATTGAAGAAGGATTATTGAGTGGTATGATGTGGGCTGTTCTTATATGATCTTAGCCATGTTGAATTGCTGGAAATTGTTATTGAATTGTATAATGTGAGGTAGTAGCCTTGAATGGTCATAAATTGGGATTTGACCTTTATGTTGGTTATTGGATATTGTTTAGCTTAGCTTTTATAGTTGAATGTTGTTATTATCATTGTTATTGTATTGTTAATTGTTGGAATATGAGGATGATGAAGATAGCTATGGAAAGAGGGTAAGTTGACCTAACTTGATGAATATTGTATAATTGGCATGGAATTGAGTATTGTGGCTTATGGCTTTTGAAAGGTGGTAAGATGGCTTGATCTATTAATATTTCTATAATTGTTTCTTAGGTTGGATCCACATTTGGTGGAAGTGTTGCTTGTTTCTTTTGAATTATGATTGTGGCCATGAAGGCATTTCAGGAGTATTGTTGTATTGTTGTGTTATTATATATAAATGAAGTTATATGTAAAGTTCTATATTAGGCTATATGTAAAGTCCTATATGAATCTATATGTAAAGTTTATGTGATGCTATAATGTGAAGATGTTCTAATGGTATTAATGTGATATTGTATAAAGTGTTATTATGCTAATGTGAAAGCATGTTTCTCTTGAAATGATGTATATATGTGATGATGTTGGATTATGAAGTGTCCTCAAATGATAATGTTGTGACTTGATTAGTAGACTAAAGTGTCTCTTCTTGTTACTTAAAGTCTTGAATGCATGAATGTGTGAAGTGGGCTAGAACTAAGAAATGGTGCCCATTCTCTAAATGCTAAAAGAGGAATTCTAGGACAAGACTTGAATCGGCAGAACTAAGAAATGGTTCCCTTTCATAAGTCTAGCTTTCCTAAGTAAATGTATTACCTTGAAGGATGGGTCTTAGGGTGATGTTCCCTTCTTGAGTGAAATGATAGACTTAGAGATGGATGGAGCCGGAACGGCATGAGAATCCTTATCTAAGAAAGTTAAATGAGCTATCCTTATGAACCTTGATTGGCTATGACTAAGAAATGGGGCCTTTCTTGGGAAGAGGTACT
>JAJOOO010023807.1:0-35909 GCA_029582685.1 Solanum piurae | reverse complement strand
TCCAAAAGTGTTCTGCTCCAGAGATTGTTTGAGTCTTTAAGTGGTCTCCATGCCAAGCTTGATAGGATAGCTCTATTCTTGAGTTCGCTCTTCTGAAGACCTAGCCCTCTCATATTCTTGGCATTGGTGATGGTGTCCCAGTTTATGAGGTGTATCTTCTTTTTTTCAGTTGTAGTTCCTCACACGAAGTCCCTTTGAACTTTGTCAATTGTGTTGTTTATTTTGGCTGGGAGCTTGATGTATTGCATAACATGTGAAGAGATGTTACCAAGGGTTGTTTTTGCAAGAACAATCCTCCTTGTGAGGTTTAGGAATTTGGTTTTCCACCCTACAAGTCTCTTCCTCATATTGTCAATGATGAATTGGAAGTCAGCATTTATTGGCCTCTTATGGAATATAGGAAAGCCTAGGTATTTCCCAAAGACTTCATAAGCATCGATTCCTAGGATGCTGAGCATGTATCTCTATTTAGTTCTGAGCAATTCTTGGAGAAGATGATCTTTGATTTTTGGTGGTTGATTTTCTTACCTGAGTGGCCACAAAAAGTGTGAAAGATGTTCCTAATTGTGGTGGAGTTGTTCATATCAGCCCTTGCAAAAAGGCAAAGGTCATCTGCTAAGAAGTGGTGAGAGATTTTGGGGCCTCTTGTTGAGATTTTCACTGGTTCAGTGTCTATCTCTTACTGCCTTCTCGATGTCCCTTGAGAGTCTCTCCATGCACATTATGAAGATGTAAGGGGAGAGTGGGTCTCTTTGTCGGATGCCCTTCGAGGGTTGGAAGTATTCAGTTTTCCTTTCATTCACCAGAATGGCTATGGAGGATGTGGTGATGCAAGACATGATGAGGTTGGACAATTTTAGGGGGATATTAAAGTTCTTCAGAGTATCCCTGATGTAGACCCATTATAACCTCTTGAAGGCTTTTTCTAAATCTATATTCAAGAGCATGTTGGCCTTCTTTCCTTTCATCTTACCATAATGGGAGATGTATTCCTGGACAATGATTGCATTATCGGAGGCTCTTCTGTTAGCTAGGAAGCTGGCTTGACATGGACCTATGATGGAGGGTAGAATGGGCTTGAGGCGATTGACAATTATTTTTGTCACAAGCTTGTAGTTAGTATTGCACAGACCTATAGGTCTGTAGTTCCTCAGGGTGGTGGGGGGGGGGGGTTAGGACATTTGGGGATGAGACAAAGAAGAGTGGAATTGAATTCAACAAGTGGTGGATGTCGTCGGGACTAGGGGCTTTGGTGGGTTTGAAAGATTTAAGGGCTACACTGATTTCGCTGTCCCTAAGGGGAGGATCTAACATGAGATGTTGCTCTGGGGTGAGGCATTGAGTGTTATCCCCAATAGGGATGCATCTTTGCAAACTACATTGCTCAGTAGTGTAGAGCTTTTGGAAGAAGTCAGTGATCTGGTCCTTAATGCAGTCTTGGTCATCAATTTGGTTCTCATGATCATCTTTGATTGAGATTATACGGTTTCTCATTCTTTTTTAGATGATGGCATTGTGAAAGAAGCTTGTGTTTGTGTCTTCCTCGCTTAGCCAATTGATTCTTGATTTGGTTCTCCAGAAATACTTTTCAGAAGTTAGGAGAGTGTCGTGTTCTTTGAGGAGGGAGGATTCAATCTCCTGAAAATAGGTATTGAGGTGGACTTTTGGACTCCATCCAACCTAGCAAGAATTCTCTTTGGAAAAGATGTTGCCAAAGGTGTTTTTGTTCCACTTTGTTGCTTCTTTTTGGAAGCTAGTAATGGCATTCCTGAGGCTTCTTTGTCCTGCGAAACAGTCGTGGACAAGAGTTTTGAAAGTGGGGTAGCCGTACCACATGGGCTCCATTCTGAAGGGTTTTTCACCTTTATTGTTTTGGGTACTGTCTAATTGGAGTAGCATGGGACAATGGTCAGACTTAGTCTTAGTAAGGTGGGTAACTAGGGAGTTGGGGTATCTCTTTACCCAGTAGTAGTTAGCTACGCATCTATCAAGTCTCTTTAAGATAATGTTACTCCTATTTCTATACCTTTTTTTGGTCCATGTATATTTGCACCCCTTGAACCCTAAGTATACCATTTTGCACTTGTTAAGACAATCCCAGAAGAGGTTTGTTGATACAATTTCCTCCCAATTTCTCACTGGCTTTCAGGACTTCATTGAAGTCTCCACCAATAAGCCATTCCCGATCTATGTTATCAGAGAGGTTACAAAGCTCCTCTCATAGGAGGGATCTTGTATTAAAATTAGGGCTGACATAAATTGCAGAGAAATTCGAAGAGTAAGTGTTAGGAAGTACCTTGACTGTGATGTGGATTCCTTGTGTCGTTACAATGAGGTTCTCTAGCTTAAGTGCATCTTCCTTCCACATAACAACTCTTCCCCCCGCATATCCATTTGACGGGGATTGAATCTGTGCATCGAACTTCAGTTCTTCCGTTAGACCCTTGTGCTCGGTCATCTTTGTTTCCAATAGCACCAGCATAGCCGGCTTGTGAGCTTTAACCATTGCGTCACATTGATGCCTGAAGGTTACGCTATTGGCCACCCTTGCATTCCATATGATGAAGTTCATCATTGACGACAATGTTGGTTCCTGCTCCTGCAGGCCTTTCCCTTTCCTCTTCCTGTTCTCCTGAGTGTGCGTCCCTGTTGAGTTTAGTTCCACTACTGGTGGTGACGTCGCTATCCCATTCTTCATGCTCAAGGTGCATTCATTCATCATTTGTGGGCATAGCACTATCAGTATGTTATTGAGGGCTTCCTCGAATTCCTTGAAGAATGGTTTCTCCAGGATACAAGTTTCTTTGCTTTGCTCTTCGAGCATGGTCAACATTTCTTCCAGTTCCTGACTGTTTCTTTTGAGCAACTCTAGGATTGAGGGCTCCTCTCCAGTTTGGTTTTGGATCCCTGACATTGTTGGCTGCGAGTAGATTACACCCAGTATGTCCTGTGGTATCCTTGGGATGAAAGTGGGGGTCTGGGAGCTCGTTAGGTATGGGTGGGAAGGAAAGAAGGGTAGTGATTGGGAGGTGTGTCCCATTACGACATTGAGTTCCTCAATGGACATCGTGTTGATGTTCCCCCATCTCTGTGTCTCTCTCAATGCTTGCATCCATATTTGGTTCCCTAGACCAGCTATTGCTTGGTCCACCCATTCTTTGATTATTTGTGCTAGGTACATCGGGTGTTGTAGTATTAGAGTCACTGGTTGTCATGCTATGATCACGTTGAAAGTTAGTTGTGTGTCCTGGAGTGCCAGTTCCAGCCAAGAGGATGGGTTGTGACCTGGCGACATTGGGGCTATGGTGAAGACCAGCGGTTCGGGTGTTTGGGGATTGGTGTCCATGATTGTGGGTTTCGTTGGTTTGCTTGTGAGGAAAGTTCGGTGACTTGTTCTCTTTATCCATGGTGGGGAGTGCAAGAGCCGGCTGCACTGATGCGACACTCGGTGTCAAATCGCTCCTAGAGTAGTGATGATTAATTTCCTTAGTGAGAGTATGTTTGTGGGGAGATAGTAAGACGTCTCTTGCATTCTTCGGAGAGTCTGCTAGGGACTTAAGTGGTTGGGTTCCATAGGCGAATAAATTTATTTCGTTAGCGGCAGAACGAAGATTATTTTCCTTGGGAAGATTTTCATCCGATTTGTTTCTTGGGGCAATAAGGATGGGGTCCGGAGCATTAATGGTAGAGTTAGGTGAGAATTTATGGTGGAGAGTAGGTAAGCTGCTTACATTATTGTTGTATTTAATACTTATTTATTTTAATTAACTTTTCTGTGCTAATTTTATCATCGTTCCTGTGGGGGGCAGGGGTACTGTTGGTGTGAAGGGACGTACCTGGCCAGGGGTCACTGAGTTTTACCTGTGTTTGTTTTTTCCCTGTGTGCCCTTTGTGCTCAGTTGTCTTGAAGACAATTTGAGGTTCGAGCTTCTTCTTCCTTCTTGTGAAGGACACAATTTGCCAGTCGTTTGCTGCCTGGTCCGCCGCACTTGATAATGTCGTATTTGGTGAGTCTTTTGGGGGGTAGGTGTGATTATGTTGCAGCTCCGAAGAGTATGTCCTATCCTTCCGCATCCCACACACATGATCCCATCCCTCATAGATTATTTTTTGTTTGTGGCTTCCGATGGTTACCTCATTTTTTACCGGTACTTCGAGTGGCACTTGTATGCAGATTCTTGCATATCGTCCCCTAAGGGTTGCTGAGGTGCAAGTGTCAATTTTCAAGAGCACCCCGAGTTTTTGCCCAACTTTTTCCAGTATTGTTTTGTCATAGAATTCCGTTGGTAATTGGGGTAGCCTGGCCCATTTGCAGTATGGATCAGAGTTGCCTGGTGTGGAACAAAATTTGGTTCCCACCTCTTTGCTGATAGGAAATGTCCAGCGACGAACCATGGCCCTTCGTGCAGTACTCTGCTTATGCTTTGCACTTGGGAGAATTTGGCTATGTGGTAGTCGCTTCTTAGATCTATTAAAGTTAGCAGTTCTGCTAGTTTCCATAGATCTATGAGCTTGTTTTTCAAGTAGCCATGGGACAATCTTTTCCGCAGACTTGATTATCACTGAAAGGCACCATGGTTGGTACAGTCTTAGCTTATCGTCCTCCGTTAGTGTGATTGTTTCCTGTGTGCACTGTGCGCCTTCTATTGAAGTGTTGTGCCAGTTGGGCATTTCGTACGTATGATTCAGTTTGGAGTTCCTGTCTAGTAGGATTTCTTTAAATGATTGCTTTTCTTGTTCATCTCCCGCCATGTATTCACTTAGATCTAGTGGTTCCGGTGGGTCTGACAGTCTTTGGGCCAATGGGTCTGTGTGGTGTTTGGACGGTTTGGTCATACTCTTGAGAGCTATTCTTGCTTATATATATATATATATATATATATATATATAGGTACGCAATGTAGGTGCCACAAATGATAATAAAAGTGGGGACGTAAGATTTAACTATTTAAGGGCAAATATGTGTCTAAGTTGGATTGTAGGAGCAAATATATCAAAAAAGTATAACGAAGGACAACTATAACCCTTTTCAGAGAGTACAAGAGCAAATATGACCATTTTCCGTTATTAATATATATATTATATTCCCTCTATTCCTTTTTACTTATCAAATTTTGATTTTTACTTGTCTCTTTTCATTTGTCAA
This sequence comes from Solanum piurae, assembly GCA_029582685.1. NCBI lineage: Eukaryota > Viridiplantae > Streptophyta > Magnoliopsida > Solanales > Solanaceae > Solanum > Solanum piurae. Next base: position 30,763 of record JAJOOO010023807.1, on the reverse strand, counting down.
TTATGACAAATGAAGAAAAGACAATATTTTACCTATTATATCCTCAATTTATTTAGAGAACTGATGTTTTTGAAAAATGTAGAACTTCTTTAATAAATAAATTGATTTTGAAATGCTATCCATTAATAGAGATAAAATAATAAACTGACTATATCAATTATTATTTTCTTAATAAATATTTCAAGTCAAAATTGGACAAGTAAATATACATCGAGGGAATATAACTCTAATTAGCCACCAAAGACTCGTACAACCACTTATTTTGGGTAGTAAATAAAGTACTATTTTGAATGTCAAAAATGTGAATGCTTTGTTGAGAGAATCTTGAAAAATGATTAGACATGAAAATGAAATAAAATGACAAAAATAAGAGGCTAAAACCCTTGAAAGAATTCAAACAGAAAAGGGGGGAGCAAAGCGGCGGATATTGCTATGGTTTTCCCGCCTTGGAGTCCCGAGTCTTTGTCGTCTACTGTGTGTGGAGGCCCCTTTTCTCACCCTTTTCTTCTTGTCTTTTAAAATCCCTATTTCTCTTCACTAGTCTCTGCCCTCCCCTCTCTCTCTCATTTCAAAATTCTCTATTTTCCATCTCCATTCTTCGAGGTATGTCTCATCCCTATAACTCAATTTATGGCTTCCGTTTTCGTCTATCAATTGTTGCCTATCCTTTTACTTTTATTTTCTCTCTTTTGATTCATTTTGTGTGAGTTTTTATCATAAATCCATTGTTATGTGTCGAACACTCTTACGGCGTAGGTTTTGTTACTCTCCAAAAAGACATCTTGTAACACGAGGTTTAGTTGACAAATTGCAGGTGAATTGTGCAAAACTAGTAGATTTGTAATTTACTTTGTGAACGTTTTTATTAATTTGAGAGGAATTTCTCAAATTGGAGTGGTGATTTAATGAAAAGGAGAGGAATGTTGGGGGAAGAGATTTACCTGGTATGAAGACGAGGAAAAATACACATATAACCTTTAAGATGGAAAATCCTGGCTTGGATTGCTTTGGGATTTAGATCCATCATTGTTCTAGGATGGATCCATCGTTGGGTTTGGGCATGTGAAGAAGAGATGTGGTAGATGACCTAGTTAGGAGGTGGGAGAGATTGGATATATGGGAAGAGGAGAGGTAGAGTTAGGTCAAAAAATATCTAGGAGAGATAATTGGACAGGACATGACATGACACAACTTCAACTTATCGAGGATATGATCTTAAGATAGAAGAGTGTGAAGGTCATAGATTAGGGTAGAAGGTTAGGTAATGGAGTGTTGTCTTGCTTTATGATGGGTTTAGGCTTTGTGGTGTTTGTTATAGTATTAACTTTATTCTTGTAGTTTCTTGTTTTTGATATCTATCATTATGAGTTGTTTATTGTCTTAATCATATTATTGTGTTAGTGTTTCCTTATTAGTTGCTATGTTTTCCTTATTGTCATTTTTTTTCATACCTACTTCGATTTGTTGTACTTGAGCCAAGTTTCCTTTGGAAACAAGCATTTACCTCCTCAATGTAGGGGTAAGGTCTGTGTATTCTCTACCCTCCGCAGACCCCATTTGTGCTATTTCATGGGATATGCTATTGTTGTATTGTTCTAGGAGTTTTGGTTTCGTATTTCATTACAAATGATTTTAAGTTATATGACCCTTTTTACACGCACATACCATATTCGAACTTGTGGTTTGGGCCCTTTTAAGTTCTGGGACTTGTGACTAGACCCATATTCAAACCCTGTGCCATGCAAATTAAAGAGTCAGGTCCATTATCCTTGTGTTTCAAAGGCTGTGGTTGGTCCAATATTAAGCCGGAGTCTAGAAAGACATAGTTTCATCAGTCTTTAAAAGAACTTTTTTGAATAGTAATATTCTTATATTGCTAAAAACTTGCTGATAGTATTAACTCCTACTTTAGTGTGATACAGACAAAATATTTACTGCCGCATGAAGGTTAATGTTTTACCTTCAATTCATCCAGCTATAATTCAGTTTCCTTGTCAAAGTTTAATATAGTAGTTGTATGGTCACAATCTGCTACCATTCGTTTGCATCTTATATCACACTTGTTCCATTTTGTGATGTTCTAAAATGTTTGGCACTGTTCTATTTTTTAAAACTTTAATATCCTCCAAGAATTCAAATTCATAATTTAAACTCTGATGCAATGTTTGTTTCCTTTTCCAAGCCGACTTTTCAATGTACTATATTTTTCCCAACTATCACTTAATATAATTCAATTTATCACTAGTATAGTACATAACTCAAGATGAGTATTCTTAACTTTGTGCTCCACATATAAATTAGCATTTCCTTGTGAACTGTTCATCTATTAATTGCAGCCATGCTTCATCTCGGTTTATTTTAAATTACTTCATTGGAATCATGATGAACTTAATCATGGCTTAGGAAAATTTATCATTGTTATGTGCTTAGAGGATTTGTGATGTGTGGTTGGTCCCCCATCAAGTGAGCAGTTAGACTTTTGATAGGGTATGTTAATACAGTTGGTCATCGGAAACAACCTCTCCGCCTTGTAGGAGTAAGGTCTGCATACACACTACCCCGGACCCTACTTGTGGGATTACACTGGGTATGTGTTGTTGTATGTTAATATAGTTGGTTTCATACATTTCTGATCGTTGTTCTACCCTATCTGATATGGGACATGGTTTATCTGTTCTTGGATGGGTGGTTGAATAGGGGGATAAATCCTTCTTTCTCCTTTATATTAAACGTAGTCAATCATTTTGAGGTCAGGAGAACAAAGAGTCATAGAGATGTGAGAAGTTTTGCTTTCGCTATCAACTGACCTCCTGTTAGCAGTGCTATACTAGATTGGTGCCCTACTGGTAGTACCTATACAGCTTCCAATGAAGTTTATACTTTTTTCTTCACTAAAAAGTAACTCATCTCTACCTGAAGTGAAAGCAGTATGGTCATAAAAGTTAGGTATTCGCACTCTGCTAAGTCCTGTAAGCTAAAACTTAGTTCATACTGTTTATTCAGTGCTTGGTTTTGGGATTATCTATTTTGACATGCTTTTAGAGAATAAATATCTTTTTTCTACATTTTGTATTTTTGATGTTTGCCCATTGACACATTTAATATCAGAAGTCAGAACCATCAACGACATCTATTCATAAACAATCCAAAGATGGTACTTTCAGTGAAAGCTTGGATTAATTTACTGAAACTGTCAATGTTAGAGTCTTCACCATGGGTTGATCCCCTGATTTGAAAAGAATAATAGGGTTTTAGTAACTTCTTTATTATGAACTTCATGTCTTGCCATATTCTGGATTAGTAGAATGCTTTGGTGTGTTGTTCAAAATTGCAAACGACTGTAGAATGATCTTTGGTAGAGTTGTAATTCTTGTATCATTCATCTTATTAGTATAATCAGAGCACATGAAAAGGCATTAATTCACTTAAATGCAGGTGTTAAAACAATTCTCAAGAAAATGAAGAGTGTGATTGAACAAGATGAAGTATATTATTCTGCCGTGAAGGTCCCCTATCAACTGAATGAAGATATCTGTCCAGCTTCCCCTCCAATGCAGCTTTCTGAAGATACTGCTGCATTTCAGCATGGTTCCAATCTGCTTACTCCAAAACAAAAACTTGTTTGTAATGAAGCTGCAGATCTGGCTCTTCTTTCTAACTCATCTGCAAGCTCTTGCTCTAGTTCCTCTGATATATCGGCCAAGGAAGGTTTTGATTCTTTAACATTAACACCAGAATTTGATTCAGAGTCTTACAGCTCATCTCCTGATGAGCACCAAAAATTGGCCTTAAGTGGGATGAAAACAACCTTGCAAGGAGACTATTTGGAGATGGAGAGCAAGGAAGAAAATGCCTATGGTATCGACCATGAATCTTTGGATTGTACATCAAAGCTTAGAGAAGACAGGGAGTATGAAATGGTGCTGAACAGTATCATGGATCAGGAACATAAACTCAGTGTTTCCGACCAAAAAATCCAGTTCTCAGAAGAGGAGATACAGGGCTTGAAGTATGAACTCGAGAGAAATGAAGCAGTTGCCAAGCTTATAGTTTTCCTTAAAGTGCAGCTTGATACAGCTAGAAGTGAGGTAACAATGCATAAGGATGATCTTGAAATGGACAGAAGTACGATCCAGGAACTGCAAAAGCAAGTAGCTCTGCTAGAAAGTCAGGTATCAAACTCTGATTACAAGATTGAGAGATGGGAAAGTGAATTAGAAATGACTAGAGAAAAGCTTGAGGCGTCGGAGGAAGAAGTTGCCAGGTTAAAGCATGATTGCTCAAAAGTGATTACTGAGAACACTTGCTATTTGGCTGATCAGCTTGAATTAACTCAGGAAGAGTTAATCTTGCTAAAGGGCAAGCTTGAGTCTGAGGAAAGACGTGCGTCAGAACTACATGAGGGCGTTATGAGGTACAAAGCTGACATATCAGATTGCGACCAAGAGATCAGGAGAATCAATGCTGTACTAGAGGAGACCCAACAAAACTTCTGCATGCAGAAAGAGCAGTTCCAGTCTCAAATGACTAGTTTGTCAGAACAGCAGGCCCTGCAAGAGGCAAGGACTGAACAGTTGGAGATGCAAAACAGATCATTAGAACGTAAGGCAAGTCAATGTGGAGCTCAGATGGTTGAAATGAAAACTTTGCATGAGGTTCAAGAAATCAAATGGAAGGCTGAAATTGAATGCTTGAAAATGGAGATAAATAAGAAAGGTGAAGAGGTCCAAGGTTTGAATAAAGACCTTGACAAGCTTAAACTGGACTATGACACAGTAGTTGCCGAGAAAGATGAGGAACACGCTAAGGTACAAACACTTGGTGCAGAAGTGATGTCTCGGGACATCCAAATCCAAGAAATGGAGGATCATCTGAAGCAGCTGATTGCAGGATCTGAAAGTGCTCAGAAATCAATAGAAGAATTAAGACTAAAAGTGGAGGAGTTGCAGAATGAAGTGGAGAGACAAACGTTGGTAATCTCTGATAGAGCTGAGGAGAAAAGGGAGGCTATACGGCAACTGTGTTTCTCATTGGAGCATTACAGAATTGGATATAAGGAACTCCTCCAGGATTGCGTGCAGCGTAGAAGACATGCAGTTATAGCTGCCTAGTTCACTTAATAGCTTCATTATTTGTTTCCTGAATGCTGCCATTATGCTTTAGAAATTTGGATTCTTTATATTTTATTTTAGTTACTTTTGTGGTTGTGTCGTACTAATTATCTGGGATGCTTTTGTATCGATGCTTATACCAAATGTGGATGCTTTAAATGTATCTATTTAAATATTCATGTTAGCACTCAATACCAGGTGATACATTGTCCTGGAGTATGGACTACAACAATTTGAAGGTCCTAAAATGCGCTTCATATGAACGCCTTCTTTTGTTTGCTTTAATGGGCTGTTGGTGGTGACAACTGATAATGTATGTTCAGTTTTGAGTAAGTATTCTTATATTCAGGATTAGTGTACACAATTCGTTGTTCAACCTAAACATTCTGAAATCAACACATTTACTTTGTATTTTCAAATCAACAGGCATTTTTTTTTCCTTCAAGAAAACCCATTTGTTGCACAGTTTTTTCAAAATTGGGTTCATTCTTGACTTGGAACAAGAGGTTTGGACCTAAATTTGTGCCCAAAAGAGCAGCAAATGTTCGGTGGAAGTCTACTAACTAAAATACTCAGTACTTGTAAATAAATAATCATTATGTGTAAATTATAAAGAGATACTAATAGCTTAAGAATCAAGATTTAGAACCAACTAATATTAAATGTGCTTGAACCAGACTTTGTGCTTGGGTTTTGTTGACTTATACTTTATTTGTAGAAACTGTTTGAAGGGTTGACCATTTCATTTCTAAGGTGGTGTCTGACCAATTCAAAGTCAACACGCTCCAATGATTTATTTTCCCTATGAACCTTTTTTTTCCTATTATTTCCTAGTATTAGATATCTCGGATTCATATTTTGAAAAAGTTTTGTTTTCATATTTATAAGTGCTCAATGCTCATAACATAAATATGCTAATCACATAAAATATGCATCTTCTTTTATTCTTTCACATCAATAGCAATTGGATCATACATGAGGTTTTACGGCTTATTAATTAAGATTGCTACATATAATTAAAAAAAATGTGGATAATTTTGAATGGTTAACTTGTCAACGTAATGGGCACTTGAGAACACACATGCGCAAAAATAATTCAAAAATTGAACCAAAAACATTTAGTATAAACAATCTATCATATGTACAAGAGGATAATCGGAACAATTTATAGTTTGACTAATTGAGTGTCTAAATGTAATTTGTTGACAAGTTTAAGAAGTTATCAATGAATTTTATCTTTTATATTTTAAAATAATAATTAATTTTAAAATTTCATTATATCCTTGATAAAAAAAATATAATCACAAAATATTATGGCTGCCCATTTTTCATTTAAAATAAAATTAATATAAAATCAAATTATAACACATAAATTACGGAGAATATTTTTTTTTTGTCCTCCCTTTAATTATGTAGCAAAGTTAGGCAGTGACGGATGTTCAGTACGAAAATAAATGAAGGATTTATTGTTGGGGGTTGGAAATTTGCAATATCTATTCAGTCAAGAAATTAATCGTAATTTACAAGCTAAAATATGTGAACCGAAATGCACACTTCTGGTCCACATATTTAGAAGAAGAAATTGATATACAAAGAAAAGGTCCACTTTAATTTATTTAATTTTATTTTAACTAGTAATAAATAATTAAGAGAGTTTTTTAAATTGTTTTTTTTAATGAGTTATGGTCTAACATTGTTAGTTATTATTAACATTCATTTCATTTTAGACCATATTATTTTAATTGATCAAAAAGCTCTACTATGAATTTTTAAAGCGTTATGCTTGAAACTCAAAATTTACTTTGATTTTATAGATGACTTATTAATGAAAAAATTGATTAAATTTATAAAAAAAATTCACATGTCTGACCAGCTAATACATTGTGTAAGCTATTTTTTCCTTTAAAAAGTGACTTCCACATTACGAAATCCATCTTTCAATTCAATTTTAGAATTAAACCTTTTACTATTATATTATTCTTACACATATATGAAGTTGAGTATTAAATGTTTATTACTATTCTTATACGTTTGGACATGTAATTTCATCTCGTGATTTGAAATTATGAGAGAAAATTAGTGTTTGGACATTCGATTTCATCTCATAATTTTAAATCGTGAGATGAAATCTCAAATTCTTCAAAAGTTTTGATTGGAGAATTTCATATCATGATTTCACATTTTTAAAATACAAAAAATACCACATTTTGTGATATAGAATTCCATCATTTTATATCTTCATTTTATTTTTGAAAATACCAAAAGAGTGATAAAATATTCACGGGATGTGAACATGATGATATGGTTATTAATTATATCGACCAGTCAACAACTCAATTAATATAGTACACTACAACTCAAATTTAATTTTATTTTTTATTGAACTAAATCGATCAAAAAATGTTATGTATATTTTTTTAGAATACCTTTGTGATGGTCTGCTATAATTTTGTTATAAACTTTTACCTATTTGATAAAATTATATAGAGAATTAAAATAATTTTAATAGTTTTAACATCTTGTGAGTTTTTTATGTTCATAACCAAACCATACGACTTTTAAATCCAAATTACATATTTAAATAAAATTATAATTTCATCTCGCATAATTTTACATCACGATTTGATCTCACTAATAAATCCTTAAAGTAGAAGAAAAGAAGAAGACAAATTCATCAAAATGACATCAGAAAGGAGTTTAGTGCTTGCAAAAGCAAGGGTGGAACATTTTGGGAATTTGTGCACTAAATTTGGATATGAGTACTCAAATTTCATCAAAAGAGACCAAAATGTCTATGTTAAATCATTGTCTTCTTTTTTGTCCCTCCTTTTGCCCTTGCCTAGGTAAGTTATTCATATATAAAATTAATATAATACGTTTGATATATTATTTAAAAAGAGTACTTTTTTTGTTTAAAAAAAAATGACCCAGTTTTATTTTTAATTTATTTTAAAAAGAATGACTCATTTCTATTTTTGGCAATACTTTAACTTTAACTTTCCACGTGACATGTTTAAGGCCACAAGATTAAAAGACATTTTGGTACATTTGACATAACTTTAATTTAGAACCATAAGATTAAAAAGTCTTCTTTCTTTTCTTAAACTCCGTAAGTCATACTAGGTCTTTTTTTTTTAAACGGAGGGAGTAATATATTGATGGACCATACTCAAAGAAATGTGTGATTTCCTACCATTTGAGATTGGAGATTGAATCGAAGTCAAGGGGTTTAGGAGCAAAAAATCTTCTTTTCTAATATTGGCAAAACCTTTTTAACTTAAAAATGGTTTGCCTTTGATGGGATTGGAGGGACTTTTTTATTTTCTTTCTCTTATTTAATTGCTAACTCAGTACCCATAGTGGGAGTGGGTGTGTTGATTGGAGAAAGATTTGGTACTCTACAAACAAAACTAACATAGGATACTTGACTATACTATGAGTTTTTTGGTTTAATTTCCTTTAAATATTTCTTTTTTGCTTTAATAAATTTTCTTATTGTTATGAAGTCAACTCAAAGCTTTGAAATATCAGAATGTGTGTGTAATCCTTTAAAAGAAGGTAAGCAATAGTGAACTTTGATAATATAACCCAAATATGTTTGGTATGTAGTTGTGTATCATTACTTTAGTTGAGTTAAAGGTTATTCGATTATTTTTTAAAAAAATAAGATAAATACACTTTATTATTCCCAACCCCATTTCTGAAATTTCACCGTGGATATTATTATTGTTAGTGACAACACAATATTTACATCATTCATCATAAAATACACCACAATAATATCTATGTATTAATTGAGTCTATAATCCGGCTAATTAAGTAAGTAGTATTACATAAGTGGGAAACAAATTTTTTTTTGAGTAGTTTATGTTATTATTGTTTTATTTTGATGATTTAACAAATTATAGAGAAATAGAATTTGCTAGAGGGACCTGATTCTTCGAGTTGTAGTTGTACAAGACAAGTCAATGGAGTGTAGCTATAAAACTCCAAAAATTGCATTCGTAGGTGAGCATGACAACAAAGGTGCAAAGTACCCGTCCAATGACATGCTACTAGGTTGATTTGTCTCTCTAGTACATTGGGCACATTCACAAGAAGCAACCTATTTTTGCAATCAAAAATATTCCAAAAAGCAAAATTCATTTTCAAAGAAGAATCATTCTCATATACAACAAGGGACCTGATCTAGTGTAGCAGTGTCTTGAGTTCTTCTTTGAGCTAAGTATCTTGTGCTCATATGTGTAAGATATATTCCTATGTTACAAAAGAGATCAGATCGTGACAACTCTAATGATGAAGAGATGAGTTTACGACTAGAGTTAGCCGTGTTGTAGTTATTTGAAGTCTATATGTTAACTAGAGGTAGTTGATATAGTGGGTAATAGAGTTAGTGCTTTGAGTCTTGAATAATAGATGTGTTACAAGGTGCATAGTATTAAGAGTTTAATCCTTTGTGAGTAGTTTGAGCTTGTATTCATGAGTTGCTTGAAGTTATTAGAATTTTGAGAAATTCTGTGTGACAGGTTGTAATATTTTCTTTTCTTAACCAAGGAAGTTTCCACGTGAACATCGATCGATGTTCTTTTCTTTAAACATTTACTATACTTTCTATTACTATCAAAAATCAAAAGACCTGGTCACCTCACGGAAGGTGGACCAACAATCATATATGTACTCCCTTTCATCCCATTTTAACTATATTTAGCTCAAAAAAATTGTCACTAATTATACTATTAACTTTTAAGAAGTATGCATACTATTTAATAGGAAAAATTATTCTACCTTTATTAAATAGGAGTAACTTAGTAATGGAGGGAGTCTTAATAAAGCACATAATATGCTTTCAAATATCTCAAAAAGTCAAAACTTATGCTTCAAAAGTTTTTATAATAATAATAATTAATACCTTAGTAATAATTGGGTTTGGTACAAGTTTAAATGAGACAAAGAAAAACAGGAAAACGTTGGAGCACTAATTGAAATCCATTAAATTAAATAAATGATTTATTCATTATCTTAAACTTACGATCGTCATTACAGCAGAAGCATGCTGTCATCATCAAATCAAACTCCCCATTCCTCTATCCCCCACGTGTAATATTTTCATTGGTCGTATGGCACTCCAGGCTGGAGCCAGTCTCAGCTTTGATGGCGTCGGCTCAAACGCAGAGAGTCATTTTTTGTTTTTGTTTTCCGTTAGTGTTCGGTACCCACATTGAAACTCGATTAAATTTGAATTTACGTCAAAAAGTTTTATATTGAGAGATAAAGCGCTTTCTAACATAGGCGACCCGTACATAAGAAGGCTTGAATTCAAAACTTTTAATTAAGAATGAAAAAGTACTTACCATTCCATCACAACGTTGTTGGTCAGAGAGTCTCATTTACTCTTTAGTCACCGCTCTTTAAATTTTGGCCCTTATTTATTGGCTGGCCAATTCTAGTAGGACCCACATTAGAAACCTGCAAAAAGATAAATTAGTTTTTAATTTAATAAAAGGAAAAGCTAAAGAGAAACTGTTGTGAGCTTTACAGCTAGCCTTCTCTGTACCAACGACTGCCACGTATACTTTCACTCGTCAATGCCGAGTTTTTATAAATCTCCTCGCCGAGGGAACCGTTGACTCACCTATAAAGTCTTCTCTTATCGTTTCTTTTATAGGGTGTATTAAATTTGATAGTTGGTTAGGAGGTAAATCATCATTTATAAAATTAATTTGATGTTTGGCTCACCGTTTAAAAACCGTGATAACTAATATTAGATAAGTTATGACTTGTAAGGGAATAACTAATTTCTAAATAAAATAATAGTATATAAATTTCATGTATTACTATACATGTATAACACTAATCAACTATCAAATGACCCTTATCGTTTGGAAAAAGAACTGGTAAGTTTAAAATAAAATATACTAGAACAATCTTATTTGTCTCATATAAAATTTTCATCATTAGGTTATTTTTAAAATTTGAGTTCTTTGATTTGCTAACTAGAATATAAACTAACTATATAGTTACTCCCTCCGTCTCATTTTATATGTCATCTTTTTACTTTGCATTTGCATTAAGAAATTATGTAACTTTACCCGTTTATCCTTATTTAATTTTTTTGGAACTCAAGTTTTCAATCAATGGATATGAATTAATTTATTTTGATTAATTAATTTAACCAATGAATATGAATCATTTACTTAACTTTTCTAAGTTGGTCAAATGTATGTTTTCAATGCTAATAACTCACAAGGGTAAAAAAGGAACAATATGCTAATTTATGCAGTGATTTTATGAAATGACAAGTATTATAAATCAATTATTTATAAAAAGATATGACATATAAAATGGGGCGGAGGGAGTATAAATTAAAATATAAATAGTACTCATTTATATTAGTATAAAACTACCATGACAAGTGTTTGAATGTAGAAACTGGTAGCCCCACACTGCATGGATTTTTGAGTTTTGAAATCTTTAATCACAAAAAAGAAACATTAGAGAAAAAAGAATGAATGGTCATAGTACAAAAGAGTTTCCAATTGTAGTATGTATTTGTTTAATTAATTCTAGCAATGCAATTAATTATATTTAAAATTAATGACAATGACTTGAGAGGCTATTTTCTGTTTAGGACCTACACTCCCAACCACACGTAGAAAAGTTCAATTAAGGCTTCTTCTCTCTTAGCATTAAATTCTTTCATTTTCCCAAATTATTCATCTTATCTTATTTTTGGTGAATAAATGTATAATACGAGTATCTCTAAATTGCAAATTGCCTTTCATTTACTATTTTAAAGTTCAAATGTGACGTTTAATATTTTCCCTTGGAAAACTTTTCCTGGTCATAAAAATAACGTTATTGAATATATTTATAAATTACCATTTGAAAGATAAAATAAATAAAAATACATTAAAGCTAATGCGCGGATATTTCATTATTTTAAAGAAAATTCAAGTATATTGTGATACAATCTACACTGATTTAGCAGTATAACTCTTACTTTGTTTCCTCAAGAATAAAACAGCCTAAAAACGTCACATAACTCAAACAACTCTGAATTAGTTGAAAAGTCCAGAACTTCACCAAAAAAACACCTCTCTTTAATAAAAAATCTCTTTTGCACCGTAAATAAGTTAGAGAACTAAAATATTTTTCTATGTCAACTCCCTTTTGCACCTCTCACGAAGAAAGACCATTATTTATAGGTCTAGATTCTTCCATACATTGAATAGCAAAGTAGTGAAATAATAATATTGTAAAACACAGAGATCGATGGTTAATTAATGATACATCATAACATTATTAATTACATGAGTTACACCAAAAATAACCATCTTCTTGACAATTTATACCAACAAACATGCATGAACAATAATTGTCTCAATTTTTAAGTACAAATGTACAATAACCTTAAGTGAAAAAGCAATTAAATATGTATAAATTTATTAGAATTTTGAATTTGAATCAATTATTTTTTAAAAGTACAATGAATTCAATGTAAAAAAGCATTAAAATGAGAGTATCTAGATTGTTAGATTTATTATTAGAGGGTAGCATGTGGGGTAAAATATACTCTCATCCAACAATATTTATCCACTATTGATTATGCACACTTTTTAAGAAACTATAAATATAATGATAATTTTACTATATCACCTTGAATATAATAAAGGAAAAAGGGTAAAAAAAATGTCCTTAAATTATGTGAAAAAAACAAAAATATCCTCCGTTTATAATTTGGCTCAAAAATGTCTTTACCGTCAATACTTTGGTTAAAAAATGTCTTTAAACTATGCGAAAGGAACAAAAATGCCCCCCGTTTATAGTTTGGTGCAAAAATGTCATTGTCTTCAATAGTTTGATCCAAAAATGTCATTGCTGACAATACGTTGGTCCAAAAATATCCTTATTGTTATTTAATAGGTCAAAAATGCTCATTTTCCAAATAAATTTATCACTATTATTTTCTATTTAACACATTCTTTTTCTAATATTTTTTTTTAAAAAAATTAGCAAATGTTTATCTTAATTCAATTCAAAAAACAATAAAAATGAAATATTTCTTATTTTATTATCATTATTTTTTATCGTTATATAAATATAAATTAATGATGGATATACTATGATCTTATATATATGACATATATTATCTATCGAAATGGTACATGAAGTTATTCTATTGTAATTGATAAAACGAAATTAAAAAGAAAAAAAATATTTCCTTTATTTTTACTTGTTAAAGTGATTTTAGAAGAAAGAAAACAAGAATAATGTTCTTTAATAATATTTTAATTAGGAAGAAGATGTGTTTAAAAGAAAAAAAAAAATTATTTGGAAAAGAGCATTTTAAACCCATTTTGTAACTATAGGGGATTTCTGGATCAAAGTATTGACTGCAAGGACATTTTTGAGCTAAAGTATGAAGGGTAAGGGCATTTTTGAGCCAAACAAAAAACAGAGACATTTTTATTCCTTTCACATAATTTAAGGGTATTTTGACCTTTTTCTTATAATAAATAGGATGAGTTGAAAAATATAATAGAAAAATAACTATAATAAATAATAAAAATAAATTAGAAATTAAGCATAAAATAGACAATATTATTGAACATTTCAAAATAATATAGCGGAGAACACAACTATTGAATGAGGAGGGTGTGAAACTTTATCTTTTTCACTATTCCGCATTAAATATTTGATCGCCGATTCCAACTTCCTTCTTTCTTCACCTTTCCCCTGTTTCTTCCCTCCGTTCACAACAAACTAGCTATTTCTTTACAATTTCACACAGAAAAAAAATAGAGAGAAGAAAATATAGATACTATATTGGAGAAGCTTAGACTTGTGGGTTGACAACCTTTCTTTTCTACACGCCAGGGAAGACTTTTCTCTCTCTCTCTGGAAGAAGAAGAAGAAAATGAGGTCTGGTGTTGATACTTACTATAATGCTATTACACATATATTTGGCGCTAACGTAAACTTCTTCTTCTAACTAATTTCTTTCTTTCCCAGGTTCGTATATCTTTTCTTCCTTTTCTCCATGATATTTCTTTATTTGATGAAGCCATTACTATGCTCTTTAATTGTAGATTACTAAAGTTGAATTTTCATCTTCTTTTTTTTTCGGGTTTCTATAATACTCTGTATTTATCATTCTTTTTGACTTTGGATTTTTGGAGTTTAAATCTTATGATCTCCAATCCATCTCTATTTTCTGGATCTATTCTATACATATGCTTTAATGAAACATTAGTTACTTTTTGGTTCCGTCTTTCAATGAATCAGCAATTCTTCCAAATGAATTATTGTGTACGGAGTGGTCTTTGTTAGGGAGGATTAACGTAGAATGGAAAAGGAAACATACAATTTTTCTTTTTGGAAATGGAGTTATTTCATAGTAGTATTTGACCTGTTATTGTGCGCTTGTTGTTCATATTCAAATGGTTTCTTATTCTCTGTTGCAGTTTCTGGTAGCTAACAGGAGTAACATGAGTAATCAAGCTACCACTAAAGTTCGGTTTGTTAGATGTCCCAAATGCCAATTGGTTCTTCCCGAGTTAGCAGACATTCCTGTCTACAAGTGTGGAGGATGTGGCACAATTCTCCAAGGTCATTTTTCTTTCCTTGTATATTTTACAATTTTGTTTGTTAATGATAGAGCTCTCGTCTTGTGCTGGTTCATGACATTGTGTTAGCTTGTAAGAGATTTTTTCCATGGGTTGAACTCTTTCATTGCGGCAACGCTCCCATCCTATGTTAATACATGTAGTGTTGGAGGAAAAAGAAAAACCAACAAAAAGATCTAGTGCGCGTATTCACCCCAACAAAAAGATCTAGGCTTGTTAGAGGACATGGATTAAGCTCTTATTCTTACAGCTTTAGTAACAGTTCTATGCTAAAGAACTAGCTTTGTTAGATAAAAATAAAGGAATGGGAACAATTATTGGTGGTATCAACTATCTGGAGTCCGGAGATCCTTCGCATTTGAGAGTAGTCCAATAGATATTTATGGGTAACCTAGTATGCCAGTAGAATTAGATATTTAATTCTTATATGTGATTAATTCTCGAAAGAAGAGGGGGGTGGGGGCTGGGGAGTTAACATAAGTGAATTATGGTTTAAGTTGAAATGACTTCCTCACAAATTTTATCTTGGATGCAGCTAAGAATAGGAAAAGAGCTCCTACAAAGAACAACGTACTTGATCAGAATCAAGCTCCTTTGAAAGGAGATTCTTCACTGAGCGAATGGAAGAAGTCAGATCAAGGGGGCGCTGGAGACTATAACAAGGAGCTACCTCGACAGTTAAATTCCACCGATGAGCTTCCAAGCTCTTCTGGGGTTAGCTGCCTTGAGAATGAAGATCCTTTATCCAAATCTGCAGTACATAAAGGAGATGAACACAGTTGTTCTTTGGATGTAAAGACAGAACAATATGAAAATGGATCTCGGGATCACCACCAGTTAGCAGGAGGTGAAGATTTCTCCAATAGACTTGCTAGCTCAGATCAACTTGCTTGTCCTGAACTGGGAAGTCCAATTGTTGAAGCCAAAGAAGATGCCGAAGGTTCAGCCATTGAAGAAAGAGAGAAACTGGAGCTGGATAAAGACACTGGATGTTCATCCCATGAAACTGAACAAGATATAGAAGGTTTACCCCTTGAAGTGACAGAGCAACTGAAACTGGATGAAGGCAACTTGGTGGATGACTGCACTGTAAATGATCAAAATAGAAGCGGAGTTAATCATAAGAGTAACTCCCTTGATGAGAATTCTACTCACTCTGGATGTGTCGTTCACAGAGATAAAGTTTCTCCTGGAAGTAGGGCACATGAAGATGGAATTGAAAGCAAGTCTCTTGTGGAACAAATCATTGGAAGGGGCCAAAATGATTTCCAAGGTGACAATGCAGAATCTTCTGAAAATGTAAGGTACACCAAGGAAACCTCTTTATCTGCTGAGATAGCCCGTGACTTTGAGAAGCAGTCATCTACATGCTCTGACATGTTCCAAAGTATTTTGAATGAAAGTATCACATCAGACACTTTGATGGCTACTGATTATGAGCAATTTGAGCAATTTCATAAAGAGATTCCCTCAGGTTTTGACCGTATAAGCTCTATGGATACATTAGAAAATCAACCGCTAAATATTTATCGATCTGAGCCTCCTGTCAATCGCAGAAATATGATCAGATCTCCTACACATAGAAGTTACTATGGCTATGATGGCAGTGCATCTTCATGTGACGAGAATGATGATATACCTGATCAGTACAATCACCAACCTGTAAGAAAGTTTAAGGAAGCATACCCTGTCAGCCCCGGTGAGTTTCTTTTGGATGGTAGAAGCCGAGTAAACCACACAATGAGTGGTGAGTCGAAGATGGTGCAGCGAGCAATGAACTTTTCCACAGCATTACCAGGAAGGAGTCATCAAGCTACAGAAGGCAGCAACTGGAGTCAGAAGCCTCAGTCTAGAAAACGTGGTCAGGCCTCTGGAGGTAGAATGACATCGGACAAGGATGAGCATGCCACAACATTTCCGTTTATTTCAACAGGTTCTCATGCAGGACATAAGCATGGAAACCCTTCAAATTATCGGAAAAATATGACCCACCATTCTAGTCTCCTTCCACCCAGAATGCCCTCAGATTCAGAACCAGACAAAATACAGTTGTTGAGAATGGTGTATGAACTTGAAGATCAATTGCGCCAGACACGTATTACTACAAGGATGGCCAATGGAGCCAATGGGCGGTTTTCTGCAGAGCCAATGAGGGATGAAGAGTATAACCCCTCATACTACGATCAGTTTTTGGAAGATGGTGAAGTAAGTGGTGATTTGAACTATTCTAGATATCCTGTAAGATGCAGTCATGGAAAAGGCTGGCCGCAACAACGTAAAAGCTCAAGAATACCTTTTTCTGCAGAGGTTTCACATTACAGGCACCAAGCTGATTGTCTGTGTTCACATTGCTCTCCTAAGGTCCGGCATTTCTCGGCACAGCTGCATCCTTCAGTTTGCTATAACAAAGGCCGTGGAGTTGGCTATTCCAGCTGTAACTGTTGCAATCACCTCCAGTCTGATTCTTCAAGCCCTCAGCATTACTCAAGCTCTGAGTATTCTCGATGGGAGCATGATACAAAATCTGATGATAGGAGGCACAAAGATCATGAGATGAAGAAACTGTATCTGCGAGAAAAATACTCAAAAATGCGGCATCTCCGACCAGTAGCCGGTGGAGCCCCAATAATTTCTTGTTACTACTGCAACGAACTACTACAGCTGCCTGCAGACTTTCTTCTTTTCAAAAGGAGATGCCATCAGCTTAGATGCAATGCTTGTAGAAAGGTGCTGAAGTTTTCTCTCCAAAACCAGATACATGTAGTCCCATTCCATGCAGAGGCTTTAGCTCCTCCACCAAGTGAGGTTGATGACAACACTGGTGTCACTGATCATCAGAATCTGGCATATGAATATCATCTTAATTCTTGTCCCCGTACTGAACGAATATCGTGTTCTGATGATTTGGGACCATCTTTCTGCAGAAGCGTTTCTACTGAAGGGGAGTCTTCACTACCTCCAATTCAACCTCATGGAAGGACCTCTTTCAATGGAGAGATATCCTCTAGTAGTTCTTATGCTCCCACAAAAGACAGAAAGATGAAATCCGTCATGAGGGAACCTCGTATGGGGACCTTTGGATCACCAGAGCCTTCAGCTAAGATGTCTAAGTGGGGAAAAGTATCATCTTCAGAAATTGAGGAAGTACGACCAAACGGAGGCTCTCCTCTTCATCGGCTTATGGGTTATGAATCGCCAAGTGAAGTGATACATTGGTGACTGGCTCAACTTATAGGAAATGAAGCAACGATCAAAAAGAAAGAGGCAAGTCTTAGGCAACAAAGAGCAATAGATTGGCCATTTTTGATAGATACTTGACATAAAGGGGTCGATATTCTTGATGTTAAAGATGTTGAAACACAAACAATATTTCGTTCAGGCGCTCATCCATTTGTATATCCTGAGTATCATTTTTTTCTCTATAGTTTTTCACTTCACACTATGTACAGGTAAAATCAAAGTGGCAGCTTGTAGGTTGTATAGAAAAATTGAGGTGTTCATGGTAAAAGTGTCTGGATTTCTAGTTATTTGTGTGATGATAATTATATGTATATTTAGAATAAAGGACATATTCCTCAGTTTTTCTTCTTATCTTCTATAGTTCATTGTTTAATTCCCTTATCAATACTATCATATTCTTTGCACAACTTCTTTTATCATACTATTTGTGGTTGTTACTGTTCTCGTCTCCATTATTTTTTATATGCTTCACTTGAGCCAAGGGTGTGTCGGCTCACAAGGTTGGGGAAAGCTACATAGAACAACGATTACTTGAGGACATTCTTATCGCAGTTTAACCATTAATATTTGAAATGGGTTTGGATAATATTGGGTATGGGTTGAACTATTGTTACATCAATTAGTCAGCCATCAGACATATTCTAGTTAATGGTCGTATAGTAAAGATATTATTAGGGTAGAGAACGAACAAAAATTCAAAGTTCTCTACACATCAACCAACAACATACATCAGAAAATATGATGCAATTTCTTTTCAAAGTTTGCTATTATATACAGTATATTAGAAAATCTTTTCTTTTGATAGGTTACAACTTACAGACTACAGTATATTAGAAAATCCCAGGAAGGGCAACAATCTCTTGGTGTGACTTACAATCATCATTGGTATATGTTCCTTTGTCTTTGATTAGAGACGACATTGATCCTCTGATCTCGATACATGTTCATGTTTGGAGCTAACAATCTAGTGTAGCGGTCAAAATAGAGAAGTTGCTTCATCAGAAGCGCAAACTCACGAGGAAATTTCAATCCATAAGATTCACCAACTCTAACCTGCCAAACATTGAAGAACATGGATCAGAAAATAGAGGTTACAGGGACAAGGAGAAAAATAACAGCATTTTATTTCATTTCTTTCATCTGTAAGTATCTTAATCCACAAAAGTGCATGAATATGTACAAGCAAAAACTCGGTGTCCCTTTATGAATGGAAGGAACTAAGGAATACAAATGAGGTGTCAGTATCATAAACATTCTGCATCTTACACCAAAGTGAAAAAAGATATAAACATCTGCATTTAAGCCTATGTACTGATTCAGCATTTTTTTGTATGATAAAAGATTTCTAGAACACAAAATGCAACTCTTTTTGCTGCATTTATTTGACATTTCGCACTGGAAATTTTAATAAACTGTTCATTTCACATATAATTAGCCTAATATTAGGACATCTTGAGTACCACAGAAAGAAGAAAAATAGAAGAGTATGTGATAGTTCTAGACAAATGGCCTTGTTTTTATTAATCATGCAAACTTAAGACCAAATAGGAAGGTGATAGGGTGTCTGACTTTGGTTACGTCATAATTTTGAAGCAGAAAGCCATAGTTGTGGATAAGAATATGTATAGATTAATACTAGAGCTAAAACTGCTTTACCACGTCCAGAAATAGTGCGTTCATCTGTCTCTCATCAAATGCTACATTGGCAGCAACAGTAGTAGCATTTGTACTTGTGTCCCTGGCAGCCGCAACAATGATTTCTGTATCTAAATCCTGTGTAGAAATAACGATATGGGTCAGATAATTATTAGTTGAAGCTCAGCTAGTCCAATGAAATCAAAATTATGTAGAGTGGAATTTGTGGTTTTCCAGGCAGGAGAGCTGCCCAGAATGAAGACAATATCAATGACTTACCATCCAAAACTAATAACTACTATTTCCCAGAAGGGCTCCTCTCTCTTATCTTTTTACTTGACTAGGATTACCACAAAGGAAATTCTATAATAAGATACCCATCATTTTCGAAACTTCAGTCTATGAATTTACAGTTGACTGGGTTCAGGACAAGGATGACATGATAGAATTTAAAACCACCTCCATTTGATTCATTTCAGATTACTTTCTCACTTATGTCCTCCTATTTGTCAGTTAATGATGGAGAAATCTAATAACTTTTTCCAGTCTTGCAGCCTTCAAAAATACAGCTCTTTGGTTGATGAACCATATGTAGCCAATAAACTTTGACTAGCCGATCTCAACCCAAGGACAAGTATACACAGGAACTTTAAGGGAAGAGAAGGCAACAGCAGCATATAAAACTTTCATCAGAATCTACAGAACTTATGCTGGATCTTATATTTTACCTGAATTGACAAAAATATTTTCTCCAAGTCCCTCGCAAAAGCCTTAGAGTCCACATCCTTTCCAGTAGCACCCATGTCAATTAGAGCAGATGCCATTGACTCATAATCTTCAATTGCTATAGATTGCAGAAATACTTCCATAGCAGCCCATGTCTTTGGAGATATACGACCAACAATTCCTGCATAGGAAATCCTTAACCTTTTTTAATATTTCCGTTTGATTGAAAAGATGTTAACAGGGAAGTTTTAACTCAATTGGCATGCCCATTTTCGATATTTAACTTAAATTAGCATGCCCATACCCCAACCATAGGAAAAAATTAATGTAGAGTCTGCACAGATCAATATATGTGGTTAAATAAATAAAACTAGCTGCTAATAACATTCTCATCGGGAAACTAGAGCTAAATAATCAATTGAAGTTTGATCAGGAATGAGACAGAACACAGTTTTCTGAACCCTTAGTTAAGAAAAGGAATCCATGATGACTAGTCAGCAGTTTCTCAACCAGCAAATGGGTCAGAAATTGCTTTGCCATCCAAGTTGATAAACTATTTGCTAGTAAAAGTTGGTGATCCTAAGAATGCATTTCATTTATAAATATAAGCTTCTACAAAAAATCAGGAAGATAACTAATACTCCGTCCGTCCCAATTTATGCAGCATACTTTCTTTTTTAATCTGTTCCAAATAGAATGTCATACTTCCTTATTTAGAAACAATTTAACTTTTAACTTCTCATTTTGTTCTTAAGATGATTCATAACAACACAAATCTCAATGGCTTGTGTTAGACCACAAGTTTCTAAGGTCTTTCATTTTTAACCTCCATGCCCAGGCCCCAGTCAAACCCCGCCACATAAATTGGGATAGAGGGAGTATTCAGTAAGAACTTTGTACAAAACTGAGTATCTTGTTACATGACAATTTTAACCAATTATTCCTTTTACTGAGCAGAATATCCACTAGGACATAAGTTTCGTATGTTGTGCATTTTCCTTGTAGCCTTTTTCTGAAAACTATTCTCATGCACTTTCTTTCTCTTAAATGATTGTCATGCTGGCCCTGGGCTCAGACAAAAAAGAAAGAATTATATATATTCTGAAGAAACACATAAAAAATATGAAGCAGATGAGACCAATTATCCACAGCCCACACAAACTTTTGGCCTACTTTGTAGCAAAAAAAAAACCAAAAGAAGGATGGAGGAGAAAAGATGTGTAGGTACCGAAGTCAAGGAACCCAATACGCCCATCACGTAGTTGCCACAAATTGCCGGCATGTACATCGGCATGGAAAGATTCACAGGCAAGCAGACTTCCAAACCTGCATATGGGCCAAAGATATCAAACTCTACTGGTCAGAGTAAACTGAACATAAAAGCCAAACAGACTAAAACAAGATCAGAAATGTTACCAAACATTTAGGGCAGTAATAAGACTGGTCTCAGGACTGGAAACCAGTGACTTAATAGAGTCTAAGTCTGTCAAAGGTACTCCATATAGTCTCTCCATAGTCAGAACACGCTTAGTACTATATTGACGGTAGACTTTTGGAGCAGTGGCCTGCCTAGTTAGTCCCATGGCTGCTAAATAACTCCTAAATGACTCAACATTTGTAGCCTCCTTGTTGAAGTCAACTTCTTCTAGCATTGATTCTCGTATGTCTTTGACAATAGCAACCTGTATAAAAATTGCAAATAAGGAAACAAAATTGGGACAGGGTGGTGAGGAAGTTTGAGACATAGACAAAAGCAAAACTGTTGTTTATATGGAAACATACTCCAGTCCCAACAAGTTTCACAAGAACTAGTCACCAAAATTGAAATAGAGCAGCAATAAGTAAAAATTAAAAATACAAAAAAAGTATAATTTGGACAATAGTATGAATAAAAGAGATGCAACAGGGCCACACCTTCTACATATAGGCAAAATTTATATAACATTGAAATCTGGCAACATATAATCCAACCAATGAGCAGAAAGGATTTACATTAGACAGGTTAAGGTTTAAATTGCAGTTATGGTGTTAGAGATGCCCATTACTTTAGTTTAAGAAGCTGTTTCAGAAAGTAGTATGTGTTCCAAGAACCACTCCTCTTTCCTTTTGTTGATGAAGAGGCAGGGGATGCTTTTTCTTAAGAATTTGAGGATAAATTTTAATAATTCATCGAAAGATAACAAGAGTAGAAATTCTAGAGGAAAATAATAATCATATCAGCAGTCACAGTAAAATGTTTAAAACTATATGCATTATACCAGAGATGCACGGCTTAGATCGGGACTCAAAAACTCCAGGATACGTGCTGCAATGTAAATAAAGTTCAAATCTGCAACCAAAATATCTTCTATTCCAGGTTTCAAAACCTTTATCACTACATCCTCTCCTGTGCCTCTTATTCTTGCACCATGCACCTGAAAATTTAACATAGTTGAGCCATTTAAGAGAGCAGATGATAAAACATTTTGAAGAATGGAATCATCAATTGTCATGAAACACAAGACAACTTTAAAAAATCATGAACCTGAGCAATCGATGCAGAGGCAACTGGTGTGGGATCAATATATTCAAACGCGGTATCAATTGGTCTGCCTAGTTCCTCACGCAAGATTGTTTGGATCTGTTCATAAGGAACTGCAGGAGCCCTGTCAAAACAGTACTGGAATTCTTGAACATACTCCGGTGGGAACAACGTGGGTGCGGATGCAATAAACTGCAAATGGTATGGCAATAAAGTCATGTGTCATTGGCATGTAAATGAAAGATCATGACAGCCAGTAAGATGATCTTGATTCATCCTTACCTGACCTAATTTGATATAAGTTGCACCCATGCGTTCAAACAATTTCCTCAAATATAGGGGAGATAATAGCCCAAGCTGCAGCTGAGTCGGTAGTCCAGTGGACGAGTTTGCCGTCTAAAAAGTAAATTAAATAAAATTAAAGAAAATTACACCTGTTAAGAGTCTAAATCTATGAAAGAACTTGGTGAAGTAGATTATTCGAAAAGATAAGTCAAGAGAACAAGCAAAACAGATTCTTTCCCTTTTTGTTGTGGAGTAGGGAACTTTAGTCATAATATTGCTCAAGTACAAGTTGAATTGTGGATTTTAAATTTGCGTGGTTTTGAAATCTCAAGGAGTTCAACTAAAGAAGCTTTGCTATAGTAATGACTACCACCCAAGCTGGTATATGGTTTTACCACACTTACAAAAAGTTCATTTTATACATTTAAGTAATTTAGTTCAGAACAACATGAACCTTAATGGGACTTGGGAAACAACATACATTCAACTGTGAATTACCCCTTTAAATATGTTGATAAAACAAAACCACACCATGAAATTTTCTTATTAGTTACTTATAAAATTTGTTTTTTATTGAGAATAAGTTGATAGTTAGCACTTAGAAGTTGTTACCTTAGATACATCTTGCAGCCACTCACTGCCTACTCCAACTACAGCTTGGACACCCTGAGCTAACCTTAAGGCTCCACGAGGACCTGTGCTTAGAGATGTTTGGACAATATCCTCCACAAGTTTGGGCAAGTTCTCTAGACGATCTACCAGATAGAAAAAAATAGCTTGAGTTAAGCTCAACAATGACAAACTACGAAGTATTTCAGAATACTTAAAATGCAAAGCATTTTCCAAAAGCTTCCTATCATCATAACCTATATGTCAAACTGATTCTGTGCCCTTAATGAGGTGGATTAAAATATCTGTGCCAAATCAAAACTCAGAACAATCCAAACCAAAAGGCATCCGGACTGTCAAATGCAAATTAATAGAATAAAGTGGCCAAGTTCAATATATTGTACTTCCTTTCAGGGAAATTCTTCCTATGATAATTGACAACATAATCCCACTGAAGAAACTCAAGAACCCATAATTTCTCCCCATAATCTCTTTTATAAAAGAATTTGCCCCTTAATTATAAAGATTTCCATTACCCGGTGCACTAAGCTCCCGTTATGCGTGAGGTCGAAAGGGTTGGACCATAAGGGTGTATCCTACACAGCAAGAGGCTATTTCCACAGCTGAAGTCACATGTCCATAACATAAAGAGGGATTTTTGACAGACGTTGTAATTCTGCTAATGCTTGACTAATGAGTGATTATAACTAGTACTGTTCTCTTTTTCCTAGTAGGGGAAAAGGGAAATTACAGCTTATGAATGAAAAAAAATAAAGTGAAGCACCTTGAAGACGAGAAGTAAATAGATCCTGTGCCTGAGAATAACGAGCAAAAACTCGCAAAACATTGGGACGATTCCGATAAGCAATGTTTCTTGGTCTAACTATAGGCAACTGCAAAATATATGAAATTAAATTCAAGATTCAAAATACCCAGATGGTAAAAAAGGTAGTAGAAGCAGACCTGACAGTGAGGGAGTAGTGGTAAGCGGCCATGAGAGACGCCCCTCAACACTGTAACAACTGCCATTTTTCTCAAATGAAGAAAAGAAGAAAAATACTGTATTTTCTTTAGTTTTGGTCAATCATGTAAAATTCTCGGACGGAAACAGTGAAAGATAGGAAGCCACGTAGCATATGCTCATTAGCATGGTTATCAAAATACCGTAAAACCTCTAAAAATTAATATAGATGAGATCATGAAATATTATTATTTTGTAGAGATAGTGTTTTGATATCAAAAAAATTATTTAGGAATGAAATCTCAAAGAATTTGAAAGAACCACTTGTAAAAACGTCATTTATGAACTTAAGGTCTAATTAATGTTCTTGATTACCGCAATAAAATGGACATTAATAACCTATTGAATGGGTGAAAATGATACATGTTCGGAGGTCGAGAGCTTAGAACAAGTTGTGGATATCATTGGAAAAACAATGTTGATGATAAAGTTGAAGATGATACAATACCTTTAGAACTAGTTACGCGTAAGGAAACACCTGCATTTAAAACTCTTCACAATTTTATGGTGCAATTAGAAAAGAAAACACTGAAACATTTGGATGCTATAAGAAAAGTTAGAGATGAACTTCAACTAGATTTAAATTTTAACAAAAAAACAGAACATAATAAAATCATATTTCACTAAATTTTCTTAGATATATTTGTACTTTTAAAGAATTATTAATTTATAATATTAATGGGACCATACATTTATATAGAGGTCTTTTGAAAATATATTATCTTATCGAAATGAGTGATTTTTTTTATTGGCCTAAGTCGGGACCGGAGAAAATTATTATCTTAAAAATATTATTAATTAACCGAGTATTAATTTAGTGAGGTTTTACTGTAGTACTATTAATTTAGAGTTATATTGATTTGCTATCTATCTATTCGTTTGAAGATGTATATGATTGCTATATATATATTCAATCCATATTTGTTGGGTATATCGTATGTGTTCTTCAAATTTTATTGTATCAATACATATAATTTTGTTGGATATATTGCATATGTTTATTAGGGTAATAAAATCAAATTCAAACTTGTTCAATTCGTTTAAGTTTGTCTGTCCATTTATTAGCTCAATTCATTTCAACCCAGCTCATTTAATCCATTAAAAATTGGGTTGATATATGACCAAATTGACTCATGAGAAATTTTGTCAATTTTTTTTCTTCCATTTGATATGTTATCTATAGCCATAAGAAAATATTAATCTTATATGTATTAAATATTTTAATAGAATAAATAAGACAATTAAAACTTAGTAAAAATTGAGTTGAATTGAATCTTGAGGCGTTTTATGATCTATTACTTGATTGATTTTGACCCGAATTGAAAGTTTATTCTGAATCCTTGACGTATACATCTTAGAGAGTGAAACTGTCGCATAATCTGTCCGCCGACTCTTATTTGCAATAATGTATTTCATTTACTTGGCCCATTTTAGGACTCATGGCAAGTTATCGATTAGAGAAATATTGATATGCATCTCTTCAGTAAGTCAATGAACCACTTGAAACTAAACTCTTCTTTCTGCTTTTTCAACTTCTGAGGTAAGAATGTCAAATGAGCGGATTGGATTAAAATTGGAGATATTAAAATGAGTTGAAATAGAAATTGAGTTAGGTCCTGACCCGCTCAAGTTTATTTTGAGCTCAATTGGATTGGGTTCAAATGGGCTTTAAAACGGGTTGGGTCTTGACCCGCCCAATTTGATCTGCTTAATCTCAATAATTTTAATATATTGTTATTTAAATTTTATAACCACAATTTGAATTTTAACTCAAGAAAATTTGAAAAAAAGATGTTACAAATGGATAGATAACTTCTAAAAGGTATAAAATAGATAGTAATTCATATCTTCAGTATAATAACATATATTACATCAATACAAATAAAGTGTCTTAAAACGAGTTGAAATTGGAGATTAAATTGGGCTCAATTGAGGATTCTCTTAAAATGGATTAGGATTTGAATGAATTGAGATTGAATCCAATTCAAATTATCTTGAGCTCAACCCTTAAAATTCTTGGCGAATTTTAATGGTTAAGCTAATTCTAATTATAACTGTTACAATAGATTTATTTTTCATCTCTCTGTGAATCATTTATAAAATTTACAGAATCGATATTAGCTCCACATATTTTGGATCAATGATCTTCTTCATACGTTTCACACCAGCCCAAAATTTATTGCATTATTCACTAGAACATGTCATTGAGCTAATTAAGTACAACTTGCTGAATTG
The DNA here is from genome assembly GCA_029582685.1 of Solanum piurae. NCBI lineage: Eukaryota > Viridiplantae > Streptophyta > Magnoliopsida > Solanales > Solanaceae > Solanum > Solanum piurae. The sequence goes on along the minus strand of JAJOOO010023807.1, from coordinate 3,754 downwards.
TGTAATCATTTGGTTCATAATTGTGTTTCTAATGTTGTAAACCCATCAATCTCTAATATGCATGCTGTCTTTTTCACCACAGTTCTCAATCTATCGCTATTCATTCGAGATATTATCTTCGAGATTCGATTTAGAAACACGTATAGCTCATCATATAACTTTTTCAAAGCCTAATCACATGTCGTTGAATCTAGAAATATCATCATACACTGAGATTGACTGTCAATTTTGTGAAGTCGACTGATCAACTTGCAGATATCTCACCAAACTCCTCATTGGTCCTCGTATTAATTACATATGTAACAAGCTAGGTACATGAATCGTATGCACTATCTTGAGGGGGAGTGTTAGAATAGTATTAGGTATATAAAATTCTACTTAGAATAGGAATATGAATAGGAATATGAATAGGAATAGTAGTAGGAATAGTATGTAGTGTCCTACTTAGAAAAAGATTGTATTGCAGAGTCCTAGTTGAAAAAAGTGTCTATTGTAGTGTCTATAAATAGGGTCTCTCGATATAAGGTGTGTGTACACTACTATCCTCACACCCAATTGTGTGAAATTATACTCGTATGTAATTACTATAATAATTCTATATTTGATTCGTCAAATAAATAAAATTAAAGATCAAATATAGCATGTTAATAATCCCCCATATAATCCTCAACCAGTTTTCCCCCCTCAATAGTACAATCAAAGGAATAAAAATATAGAACCACTCCGATTAAAAAAAGATGTAGGGCCCAACCGGTGACCTCTTGATCTGAAGTCAAATGCTTTACCACTGAGCTATGGACCCAAGTTGATATTATAATTTTCATTACAATTTAGTAGTCATTGTCAAACAATTCTTACTTCTACCGTCAAATACTAAGAAATAACCAAAATCATAATGCAGCTACAATGATTATGAATTTTGATGAAGTGATAAGTATTACGTCATACTTAATCGGAGGAGAATAATAGGAGATGTGAATAAAAAATACTCCTCCTTGTTCTTACCTTAAAAAACCACGAAGAAAATTAGGTACCGACGTGATCACACTAAATCGATCATTTCATAAAATATGAGACTTTTTATCATTATACAAAGATAGATTTAAAAACACGATACAATAAAGCTAAAATTACAATCATAATAAATATAATATTTAAACTAACAACACAATGCAATAGTAGTCAACAATCCAAAAAGGAGTTAAAGATCATAGTATGTTATAAAACTAAGTTAAAAAAGTGATAATATCAGCAAGAAAGTAAACAAGAAATATATAAGATGAGAGAGGTGAGAGCTTTTCTTATTCTTCCAAGTATTCAAGTATGTACAATATGGACACTTATGCCTCTATTTATAGTGTTACATAGAGGCATATAAAAGGTTTGTCATAAGCACGACATTAATCATGAATAAAAAGAAGGAGGTTATAGAGGTGTAAGGTTTCAAGAATGATGGTCATAAAGGTGGATATTATCTTCATAATGGAGGGAAGTAATGGAGTTAATTAGTGAGAGTAACTTCTTGGTGTAGTGGACGTCCACACCATAATATTTTACAACACTCCTCATTGGATGTCCATAGATAATGTGCCTAGTCAAAACCTAACTAGGAAAAATCCCGTGGGATAAAATCCTAGTGATGGAAAAAGAGTACACATATCTTTTAATACAAATTATTTATTGCCTTATTAAAAGCCTTGCCAGGAAAATTCAGTAGGACAAAACCTCAGTCAAGAAATAAAGATTACAATGTGTATTATACTCCCCCTGATTAAATCACCAAGATGATATCATCCGATCTTTTTTTGGCAAACAATATGAATATTACTATTAAAAAAGCCACTTACAAGCTATGACATTCCTTATCACCCTTCAAAGGATAGAATGAGTAGATGCCTCTAAAAATAAAAATCAAGTTACATAATTTTTGCCAGAAACTTCTACATCTAATTGCTCTTTTGGAATTCTTATACATTTCTATCTTTTCTACTATTTCACGTGTAATTTCCCTCACTATATCTGCATGTTGTATGTTGACTACTTTAAATTGTGAAGAATGCTCCATAACCATGGCTTAAACATCCATAGACACAACTGAAGAATAGATCAGAGAAGAAGATACATAATTGGGGAAGAACATAATTAACTTCCATTATGGAGGTTGTACGTATTTATACAATGAGAAAAGTGTCAACTAGTGAGTTAACATACTAACAGAAAAGTAACAGAATTGACAGCTGGCTAGCTAACTATTCTAACTAATTAATTGATTATACTAACTAACTAATCAGATTAGTATTATAATTAGCTAAATCATAAGACCCCCCTCAAGTTTTAGGTGTGGAGAACACTGATAACTTGCTCAATGCTGTAGAATGTTTGACTCCAGTCAATGTCTTAGCTAATATATCTGCCAGCTGATTATCAGAGCTTATGTGATGTATTGAAATGAGGTCTGTCTGAAGCAGATTTCTCACAAAATGACAGTCAACTTCAATGTGCTTAGTGCGTTCATGAAACACTGGGTTTCGAGCTATATGTAGGGCAGATTGACTGTCACAGTATACTGCAATAGGCACATGCAATGGCAATGTCAGTTCTGTTAATAATCTGCTCAACCATACTAACTCACCTGCAACTTTCCTTAGAGCTCTATACTCTGCTTCTACTGAAGACAAAGATATAGTCTCTTGTTTCTTGGACTTCCAGCTGAGTGGACTGTTACCTAACAATACAATATAACCACTTAATGACTTCCTGGTGTCAGGGCAGGAGGCCCAATCAGAGTCGCAATAAGCTTTGACATCATATGACTGTTCCTTGGACATGAAAATTCCTAGAGTGGGATCAACCTTGAGATACCTTAATATATGAAAAGTTGCTTGTAAATGTGGTTCTCTAGGGTCCTGTATAAATTGGCTGAGGTGTTGTACTCTGTATGATATGTCCATCCTAGTGTTAGTCAAGAAATTCAACTTCCCAATAAGCTTTCTATAAAACAATGGTTCTGACAAAGGATTCCCTTCCTTGGCATGGAGTTTTACTGCAGGGTCAAGTGGGGATGTACAACTGCTCATACTTGCAACTTTGTAACTCTTCAACATGTCAAGAACAAATTTTCTTTGAGAGATAATAAGTCCATCATCTTTGTAAAGTACTTCCATCCCAAGGAAATAGTGTAACCTTCCCAAGTCCTTAATCTTGAACTTGTCATGGAGAAAGGTTTTGAGTTCCTCAATCTCAATAACACTCGTGCCTGTTAGAATCACATCATCTACATAGACAGCAACAAAAATGCTGGAATTTACAGACTTCTTATGAAACAAGGAATAGTCATTCAATGAGTGAGTGTACCCCTTTGAATATAAGGCTTCAGTTAATTTGGCATACCATTGTTTGCTGGCTTGTTTCAGGCCATATAGGGACTTGTTTAGTCTGCATACCATCCCTGGCTTGTGCACTACTAGACCTGGAGGAACCTCCATATATACCTCTTTATGTAAATCTCCATGAAGGAATGCATTATTTACATCAAGCTGAAATATATTCCAGTCCTTCTTTACAGCTGTGGCTAGTAGAGCTCTTACAGTTGTCATCTTGATTACTGGTGAAAAAGTCTCTGTATAATCAACCCCAGCTTCTTGGGTGTATCCTTTTACTACAAGTCTTGCTTTGAATCTCTCAATAGTCCCATCAGCTTTGTGCTTCACCTTATAAACCCACCTACATCCTATGGCCTTCTTGCCACTAGGTA
>JAJOOO010023806.1:0-35462 GCA_029582685.1 Solanum piurae | reverse complement strand
CGACCTCCGGAGGTCAGAATTTCAACATTACAAAAATAAAAATACCGACCTCCGGAGGTCAGAATTTCAACATTACAAAAATAAAAATATCGACCTCCGGAGGTCAGAATTTCAACATTACAAAAATAAAAAAACCGACCTCCGGAGGTCAGAATTTCAACATTACAAAAATAAAAACACCGACCTCTGGAGGTCGGAATCTCAAAAATAAGAATACCGACCTCCGGAAGTCAGAATCTCAAAAATGAAAAAATAAAAATATCAACCTCCAGAGGTCGGAATTTAAAAATTAAGAAGACATAAATACCGACATCCGGATGTCGATATTCCAATTCTCACCTCAGGAAGTCGGAAATAATAATATAATTTTCCGACATAAAATAAAAACTGACCTCGAGAGGTCAGTAAATACCGACCTCCAGAGGTCGGTATTGAATAGCGACCAAGCTTTTTCTGACCTAAGATGGGATGTCGGTTTTAGGTCGGTATTTCAGGGAATACCGACCTCCGGAGGTCGGTATTCACTATTTTTTTAGTAGTGATACCAAAACGTGGTACCCGATCCAATATTTATGCCGGAACATGGCAACTGATCCCATGTTCATGTCGGAACGTGGCAACTGATCCATATACTTATGCCGGAACATGGCATCCGATCCCAATTAGTGTGTCAGATCGTGACACCCTCCCATTCAACAAACCACAATCACAATCACAATGTATATTTTCACAATCATACAACAAGAGGTGATTCATGACACATAATTATTCAATCAACATTATTTACGAGTAGTGTGATCAATAACGCAACATTAACATACATACATGCATCATAATGTAGTAATTCCAAACATATATCACACCAACATGAAATCACAACCATCACCTACCTCGAATCCAAGCTTGAATTCCCTAAGGCACTTGAATCTTCCCTTTCCGGATTCTTTCCGCTTGTTCTAGGTTTACAACAACAATTTATACGCAAGGATCAACAATAAAAACCCAATTACTCAAATCATAATCAATAATATCAACCCTAGGTCAAACCCTTGATCCCCATACCCAGATTAGGGCTTTTTCCCGCTATCCAAACAGTTTCAAAACCCTTCCCGTAACAATAATCACCCAAGAAACTAAGTTCTACGGATCGAAAAACAAATTCGGGGAGTGAAAACCTTACTTTTAGCCTAAAAAATGGTGGAAAACTGTCGAGAAAACACCTTGAATCGTTCCTTAGCATTAAAAATCGAAAAGTGTAGAATAAAGTCATTTTGGAGTTTATTTACAGCTTTAAGTCGCGTCTGGCTAGCCACAACGGCCCTCCAACCGTTATAGCGGCCCCGCCAGAGCGACCAAAATCACCGCCGAAGCGGCTTGCACAAAACAATGAGCTATTTTAATAATTCCAAGACCCCCATTTCACAACACACCTTTAACCAACGACGCTCAAAAACCACCCGTTCACGCTAAGATCATTTTCGGGAGTTCTACTCGCCCGAATTCGATTCCGTAAAGTCGTACAGGTTCCTTATCGTCTTAGCTATCCACTCATGTAATCAAATTCATAATTAGATCACCCAATTGTTATCAGATTTCTCTAAACTCGTCTGACTCCGATTTCGTCTAAATCTGGACTAGGCTAGGAAATTTCAAGTTACTACTCAAAAGTTTTCTGACCCCAATTCTTTCTCCATTGGCTTTTCCCTAACGACGGAATCATGTCATTACAATAGATACCAATTTACCCATCACTCGTCCCCGAGTGATCAACTAGGAAAGATTGGCTGAAGTAAGGGTAGAGTAGTATCTAAAACGTCGAATTACTGGGGATACTTGTCTCGCATGTCCTTAGCTTCCAAACATAGTGATCAATAATTTCAACCGGTTCTTCCTCACACTGAAGGTCTTGTTTAACAACACTGAGTCTCACTTTATGATATAATCCTCATCCCCAGCCAACCACTTGAATACCTATACATCCTCCCATACAATGCTTAAATGAAGTCATCACAATACTCGAGTGATAATTATTGTTGTATGTACGCTTAGCTAACCACAAATATATTCTCAATAACCACCAAAGTTGATCGTACACATGTCTGCAACATGTTATCAAGGACTTTGACACAAACATCAGGACGAATCCTTTCTCACATAACCGTGATAAAATCCTAAATCAAAACTCGCCACAATTAGAGGTGAACCTGAACCAACCAACACACAATCATAATACCCAACCAATCATATTTCTTATCAATATCTCCATCTCACAACCCAATTTCCCATGAGCTTAAGTTATAAACATTTGATCTTTAAACATTAGATATTCATTGGGGGATATGTCCAAGCATACAACCCCTCCAACAACACTATCAAAATGCTAGATATAGTAATTGTAGATAACTTTTAAGAATAGTAGAATTGGACCCAATGATCCCCGCATTCATCCACACACAATCAATACATGACCTCAACGACTAGACGAATATTAAGATTGTTGGAAAACCATAAATACACATGGTAGAACTTCTATAGATTCTAATAGGTAAGGTGGTACATGTAGAACCACTAAATAATTTAAAAACTCCAAGATAACACCAAATATGTCATTTGAAATAACCAAATCTTTCCAATATTCCCACTCCATCAAGGGAACATAGTAGGGTTGGTACCCCTTATCCACCACTAGGGATCAACCCACAAAAGTGAAAACACACGAGAGCATAGCTAGTGAATCATACTCACAATACTAACAACCATCATAACACTCTGAGCATTTACCTTATTATTACCCAACACTTTTTAAATGAAACCTTTCTTAGGTACTTAGCAATCAATAGTAATAAACTTACGACTCAACCCAGGTGTAAGTCCTTTCAAATGCTCAATACCGGGTACAATTGATCATTTCTCACCTTGCCAATTCATACCTTGACAACATATCTCACCACAAATGTAGACTTACAATGAAAAGCATGAATTGTAAATTCAATTTTATAACACAATCCCCTTATCTATCAACATTAGCTTGTACCTTGAAGATTTTTATGAATTCATGGATCTTCGCTTATCATTGATCGCATCTCCATCTATCTTACAATATCGTTCGCTAAAATTCCATCGTACTCATTTCTAAACTCAAAAATAAAACCAAAACACCTATCATCACACTCAAGCTAATGTCTGTACACTCCTTTCTCAAGTCCTTTCCAATAGTTTTTAACCAAATCTGACGGACTTTTGACACTATTACCATAGCCACAACAAAAGGAATGAAATCACGTGTCTCTGAACCCGATTATCTACCCCTATGAAGATATCTCTTTAGCCTTTGCAATCAAATAAAATATTCTTGCTATCGCCTCTCTCTAAAGCCTGTACTACATTCCACTATTTATCTTCATTATGGCTCTAGCTCTTTAATTTCTATTCGAATGGTGTTCCACCATCTGTTAAAATTTTCAATACAACCATGTTACTCACCAAATATTAGCAAACCACAACCTTAGATACTCACAAGTCATAATTACTATAAAAAAATTTGCTTAACCACAATTTTATTATATAGTTGTATCCCGTCACAATCCATCACGAACTATTATTACCATTGCGCTTAGTTAGCCTTGACTATCACTATGAAGTCAACATTTCAGCAACACGACATCTCAAACTCGGGTAAACTCATCATCAAATTCATAGGACTAACCCAATTAATACGCACTTTCTTACTAAAATACTTCAATTTCCTTCACCCAAGTATACTCAATGGAACTTTCTTTATCCATAAGCTGGTCATTCCAGTATCAATCCACTCCTTCATAGCTTAAGATAAATTCACCGGTCTTCATACCACCCTCCTTCTTCTTAATAAACAAGACAAGATCACCCTACAGGGAAGCACTAAAATGGATGAAACCTTTATCATGAAGCTCTTGGTTTTGAGCCTTAAGCTCTCTCAATTTTGCTGGAGCCATACGATACAAAGGGATCGAAATGGGGCGAGTGTCAGTTTCCAAGTCAATGCAGAAATCTATATCTCTATATGGAGGCATACCAGGTAAATCTGTAGGAAACACTTCCTTAAAACTCAAACACCATAGGAATAGACTCAATAGAAGGAGACTCAACTTCAACATCCCGAACGTGAGCCAAATAAGCCAAACAACCCTGCCCTACCAGTTTCCTAGCCCAAATGGAGGATATGATCTTAGCTAGATTAGGCTTGTACACCCCTTCCCATTCTAATCTTTCCCTACCAGGGATCTCTAGAGTTACCGACTTAGTATTACAATTAAGCCTGATATAATAGGGGGACAACCAAGTCCTGCCTAAGATTATATAAAGTCATTCATATCCAGCAAAACCAAATCAACCCAAGTCTGAAAATCCATAAACACAACAGGACAAACACGATATACAAGGGTGACTACGACTGAATCTTCAACTGGGGAAGAAACATGGATGGGGGTATCAAGTATATCACAAACTACATCAAATCCCAAGGCAATTGAACTGACACGTACGAATAAGTAGAACCCAGATCACACAAGACAATAACCACCGGGCACAGAAAAATGTAGCACTAGTTACCACTGCATAGCACACCTCAAACTCGGTCTTTCCCGGAAAAGCATATAACCGAGCCTTGTCATCTTGACGGGCAACCTCCTCGCTTGGTTGCACTGCTCCTCTGCCTGCATTACCATTTCCCCAGCCTCCACGGCGTTGCTAATTTCCTCCTCGTATGCCCAGGTTCTCAAAAATTTTAACACACTTTATAACTTATAAATGATTGCTGAACACTGAATTAGATCGCGGGGGTTAGTTTGGATACGATTCGGGGTCCATAATTATGACTAGGGGAAAACAAGGGAGACAGGGCTGAGATTCTGCGTGCCCTGTCCCTCTCTAGTGGGAGAAATCCCGCACTGGTGGTCTCGCGCTGGCGGTCTCAAACTGGCGAGATTATCTTTCCCCAGCGATTCCGACGGAAACAGAAGCGCTGCCAACAATTTTTAGGGTTCCTCACTTTTCTATATTTCCCCTAGATTTCCCAGCTATAAATAGGCATTTTAAGAAAATCCCTTTAGCTAGGATAATCATTGTCTACCCTTCGGTCAACCCAACGAAGTACGCACTTTAGAATCCTTTTACATCGTATCAACACTACCACACAAATATCCCCAAGATATACCCAGACACTCACAAGGTTATCAGTTGGTCACAACGCACGTCCAAATTTCTCTCTTACGAACCACATTGTAATTTATCTAGACCCTTGTACCTAATCTCGTGATGACTTTGTTTTCACAACAAATTTCACGTCACTCAAGCTGTTACAACTTGCAGACAAGTCCATATTCTTTAATTAGTTCGTTCCATAGATGACCATTACTGATAATCTATGCCTTATACATCCCCTAAGGCAAGATACCAATTGGAACCTTCTCAGTTCCAATTAACATGCTCGTATCCCTTCAGCCGGGACTACCATGTCTAGTTCACTTCGTTAAGATACCAATTGAAATTGGGAGATACCAATTGGACTCAACTCATACTACAAGCGACAATAGTAGCTATCGAGCCCCACAAAATTGCTAATTTCAATCATAGAACTTGGTCGAACCCAATTCTTAATCACCTCAATCATTAACTGATGGTATCCAGGCTTTAAATCAATCTTAGAAAAAACTGATGTACCTTGCAATTGGTCAAAAAGGTCATCTATCCGAGGCAATGTATACTTGTTCTGAATGGTGACCTTATTCAATTGTCGGTAGTCTATACACATCCTCTCTTGCTAGTGATGGTGTTACCACTTTTGTTGCTCTAGTTCGGACCATAGAGTGAAGGAGGAAAAATATCAATTTGTATCACCTAAATACCAATTGGATTCAAATCATAGAACGAAGGAGTAGAAAGAAGTGAGTTTGTCCTCAAGTCCTATAGCCTCTCGAATAAAAGTACGGACATCATCGTACCATTCCACAAGACTCTACTAAACTTGTTTTGGTACAATGAGATCAATGAACCTAGGGCTCTGATACCAACTTTGTCATCCAGACAGTCGTGATTGACACCGACACAAACCCTCTGGTGGGAGAACCATTACAACAACCAAAACAAACAAATTTTATGAAAACTAAGGAATTTAAAGATACGAAAGAAGGTTTAACTGACTATAAAAATGGAGTCCCCATAAACTCCAAAGGTTTAAACAAATATCTAACCAAACTAATGCGGAAATTCAACCCCTAGAACCTGAAAGTCATTGTACCAAAACTCCACTAACGACAAGTCTAAGAACAAGGGGTACAACCCCGGAACTAGAAAATACCTTTACCAAATAGTCTGAGTCCGAAAAGAGTGGACTTAAACAAGGAAGATCCATGGCAGCCTGAAAGAACTGGCTCACCCTTGAATTCGGTCACGCTCAATAGTCACCTAGCTGAGGTCTATCAATAGCCACCTGAAGATGCCCGGTACTCAACAAAGAAAGAGCAAGTGCAGTATTAGTACACAACCATAGTGTACTGGTAGGATCACGCGATTATCCTATTAAGTGCAACATACATAAGTCATTACAACTATATAATAAACATGAATACACCGAATATACACAATATCGATATCATTTACGAACAACGAACAATTTCACATTTATCAAGATATACAGTTATGTCAAATCAATGGTCCTCTCATGGAACCCACACCATAACTGTTAGCATACCGGAACGTGGTACCCGATCCAATGTTTATATCAGAACGTGGAAATTGATCCCATGTTTATGTTGAAACGTGGAAACCGATCCCAGTTAGTGTGTCGGATCGTGACACTCGCCCATTAAACAAACCACAATCACATTCACAATGTACATTCTCACAATCATACAAAAAGAGGTTATTCATGGCACACAATTATTCAATCAACATTATCTATGAGTAGTGTGATCAATAACGCAACATTCGCATACATACATGCATCATAATGTAGTAATTGCAAACATATATCACACAAACATGAAATCACAACCATCACCTACCTCAAATCCAATCTTGAATCCCCTAAGGCACTTGAATCTTCCTTTTCCAGATTCTTTCCGCTTGTTCTAGGTCTACAAATAAAAATTTATACGCAAGGAGCAACATCAAGACGCAATTACCCGGATCAGAATCAATAATATCAACCCTAGGTCAAACCCTTGATCCCCATACCCAGATTAGGGCTTTTTTTCCACCATCCAAACCATTCCAAAACCCTTCCCCAACAATAATCACCCAAGAAACTAAGTTCTACGGATCAAAAAATGGATTCGGGGAGTGGAAATCTTACCTTTAGCATCAAGGATAGTGGAAAACTGTCAAGAAAACCGCTGGGATCGTTCCTTAGCTCTAAAAATTGAAAAGTGTAGAATAAAGTCATTTTGGGGTTTATTGTGACTTTAAGTCGCGTCTGGCCTGCCACAACAACCCTCACCGCGCTACAGCGTCCCCACTAGAGCAGCCCCGCTAGAGCGGCCCTGCTAGAGCGACCCCGCTAGAGCGACCAAAATCACCACCAAAGCGGCTTGCACGAAATAATGAGCTATTTTAATAATTCTAAGACCCCCATTTCACAACACACCTTTAACCAACGACGCTCATAAACCACCCATTCACGCTAAGATCATTTCGGGAGTTCTACTTGCCCGAATTTGATTCCGTAAAGTCGTACAGGTTCCGTAACCTCTTAGCTATCGACTTATGTAATCAAATTCATATTTAGATCACCCAATTGCTACCATATTTCTCTAAACTCGCCTGAATCCAATTTCGTCTAAATCTGGACTAGGCTAGTAAATTTCAAGTTACTACTCAAAAGTTTTCTGACCCCAATTCTTTATCCATTGGCTTTTACCTAACGACGGAATCAGGTCGTTAGACCATCTAACTTTAGTTTGATCTCTAGATACTTAATATCTATTTATTAAATTTTTATTGCCTCATTTATATAAGTAATGCATGTTTAATATCTTGCCTAAACCTTTTGTATTAATTTTAGTTTTTTATGAGTACTTAAATAATGACATAATGTTTTAAATAGGTCAAAATAGTCATTGGAATAAAACAATTTATTTTGATTCATGACCTTTAGGTAACACTTTGTCTTAAGTAGTTAAATAAAATTAACCGTATGCATACATCTTAATTTTTCTCATAAACCTTCCTAGCATCTCTAATTTTTCTCTCTTTAAAAAAATTGTCTGAATAGATAAACGGAGAATGTTTAGAAAATAAAATTCAACTTAGCCAAAATGGCAACTCAAGTCTTTAAATCAAACAACTGAACATCAAGACTAAAGAACTCATATCTAACTGTCTATGAAGCCTCTAGATACTAAGACGGATGTCGGGACAAGACCCCCGATCATCCTAACAACTGAAAATAGCCAAAAAAGCAATAAAACAAAACATAAACAAAGGGATCCTCCGGAAAGCAAGGAGGCTCACCAACTCACTCTGAGTGCTCGACTGGATTAATGAAGCATTGGATACTGATCCTGGTTACCTGTATCTCATCATAAAACAATGCAGGCCAAATGGCATCAGTACATTGAGTGTACGAGCATGCGAGGGAAAAACTAAACACGACATAAGCTTAAAATAAATACTGAAAGAAATACTTACCTCAACTTTACTCAACTCATGAATACTCAACTCAATGCAGAAATAAACAACATTAAAGATGCAGTTTATATAAGGCATTTAAAACAATAGGTAGCAATTCAAGGTGTTAAAGAAATATAATAATAACTCAATTAATATATATAGTAGTATACTTCTGTGGAAGTTTCTCTAACCGACAACCATCAGCATGAGCTAATGTGATGATACATCGTCTCACCCACGCTACTAGAACTATCCTATGACTTGCCGGGATATAGAACTCCTCGAATAAGTGGATCAACTAGTCTATGCTAAAAATCACTAAGGAATCATCTAAAAATTATGACCCTTTTTACCCACGATGGCTACATGGTTTATGGAGACTTGAGTTATTGTGAACTCGTCCCCATACCGGTGCTCAATACTACACCCAAAATATTCAGCTCATATGTTTAAAAATCAAAACTCTTTCTGTGGTTTGAGTTAATTACTCAAAACTAGCTCAAAGTCTCTCTTTAAAATCTTTGTTTCCTCTCTTGTTTAAATGTGAAAACATTTACTCTTTTGGGAATACATAGTCCCGATATACTCTTTTGAAGAAAAGAACTTTGATCTTTACTCTTTACTCTTTACTCAACTCGAAACTCAAGCCTTAAAAGAAAGTTAAAACCTTTGGAAAAGACTTTTGAAATGACTCTAAGAGCTCTCTTGACTTGACTCTTAACTTTCCTTGAATTTGAATTTATGGATTCAAGGATTGTGATTTGTTATATGAAGGATCTCATGATGTTTAGGACTGTTTTTAGATAGTTAAACATGAAAAATGATCGAGAAATCACTTTCTGGAAGAAAGTCCGCAACGCGAAGATGCATTTATATTTTTTGTCGCAAAATAAATTTTGAGGCAGAATGTCCGTGACCTCTCTGCGATGGGGAGAAGAATTCCCCAATCCTGAGAAACAGGTCTGTGATGTGGACCTCGTACACAGATTCGCCCGACTTTTTCCTTCTTTGTTTTCTAACCCCAATTCGCCTAAATATGACTCTTTTTTCTCAAATTCTCTGTAGATTCAGATACCTAGTATATGTACACAAGAACCTAACTCAACACAACTCTATACATCGACGCAATAATCTCAAGAACTCCTCAATCTCAGCCCAATTCAAGAACGTAAGCAAATTCAAGAACACATATCAAGAACATCAAACTTTCAACCTTTTTAGAATGAATTTCGCTGAACTAAAGATGATTTGCGTATGGGTGAATGAACCCAACGCTATGAAAGTCTCACATACATTGTAGGATTGAATCCTTGGTGAAATCCCCAACTAAAATTTCAAGAACTTAACGAATCTTGATCTTTTCTTCTCCTTTCTCCTCTTGAGTTCTTTCTCCAAAAACCCTAGCGTGTTTTGGTAAATGCATAAACTGAACTAACTCAGTTTAGACCCCAATAATTTATTAAACACGGAATTAATTAATTGGGAAATGAAAAGACCAAAATACCCCTCTAATATCTGGTTTTGACTTTCCTTATCTAGACAGTCCGACCTAATATGGGCATATGTCCTTCATATGAACTCAAAATTGAGCAAACTCGATGGAGTTGGAAAGATAATTCAAAGAGATTTCTTACGGTATGTTGTAGCACACCTAACTCATCTTGAGGTAGGCGTTATGATCTTTTAAAGTTGACCCAAAACTCATACTCAACTTAACTTGTCACACTTTCCAAATTTGATCATTTTCAAAAACAGTTTCTTTCAAATTCTAGTTCTTTCAAATAGCGAGGTGTTACAATATCTCCCCCTTGGGAACATTCGTCTTTGAATGAGATTACTCTTAGTAGGCTAAGGGCGTAATGTTAAATATTAAGTTCAAACACCCAACAAGCAAATCTAACACATCAAGCCTATCAATTAAAGAGTACTAAGAAGAGAATTAGTACCTTGGTCTAGAGTTTCTCCGGGCTTAAAGTGATATGGATACCTCTTCTTCATATCCTCCTCAGATTCCGAAGTAGCTTTCTCAATAAACTGATTTCTCCAAAGAACTTTTACTGATTCTACTTCCTTGGTCCTTAACTTGCGAACTTAGAGATCTAGAATCTGAACATGAATCTCCTCATAAGACAAGTTATCCTTGATACCAATATTTTCAGTAGGTATGATAAGTGAAGGATCACCCATACATATCTTCAACATAGAAACATGAAATACCAGATGAACTGCCGCTAACTCTTATGATAGCTCTAACTCATAAGCTACATTACAATCCTTTTGGATATTCTATAAGGGCCAATATAACTAAGCTTTCCCTTCTTACCAAATCTCATAACACCCTTCATGGGTGAAACATTCAAGTATATCCAATCATCTACTTCAAACTCTAAAGCTCTTTTCCTAACATTGGTGTAAGATTTCTGACGACTCTGTGTTGGTTTTAACCTCTATTCAATGACTTTCACTTTCTCCATAGCTTGATGAACTAAGTGTGGTCCTATAGACCCAGCTTCACGAACCTCAAACCACCCAATTGGAGTTCTGCATCTTCTCCCATAAAGAGCTTCATACGGAGCCATCTGGATGCTAGAGTGGTAACTATTATTGTAAGCAAACTCAATGAGAGGTAGGTGATCATCCCAATTGCCCTTGAATCTATCACACAGTCTCTCAACATATCTTCTAAAGTCTGAATAGTGCGCTCTGCATGACCATCTGCCTGAGGATGAAAGCAGTACTCAAGTTCACCTTTGAATCCAAACCTTTCTGGAATGAATTCCAAAATTGTGCAGTAAATTATGCACCTCTATCTGATATAATTGAAACTGGCACCCCATGAAGTCTAACTACCTCTTGAAGGTACAACTTGGCATAATCCTCTGCTGAATAGGTAGTCTTTACCGTAAAAAAGTGGGCTGATTTTGTTATTCGATCTACAATCACCCAAATAGAATCATGTTTCTTGCGGGACCGCAACAAGCCAGTAATAAAATCCATATTGATCTCCCACTTCCATTCCAGAATCTCTATATTTTGTGCCATACCATTAGGCCTTTGATGCTGTCACGACCCAGGGTTACCCCCTAGAAGTAACAAGGTGTAATTGACCCCGAAGGGGTCGCATACAACCCTCATAGCATACATGTGCATAAAAGCATAGGAAAATAGTGGAATTTAAAACTTTTCTTTACGATCGAAGTCTCTTATAAAATGAAAGAGAATTTATGACACTATGTCTCAAACCATCTATAACACTTGGATTATAACTCTTGAAATACAATCTTAGGGACATTGCCCTTCCATAAGTCTAAAACATGAGAGTAAAGACGTAAGGGACATATGGTTGAGCCCTCGAATACAATAAGGACTCACCAAGCTTCTTCTTCTTGATCTACTAGAGTCCTAGCCACGAGGATAGAATCCAATATCTCCAAAGCCTACACTTATAGAAAATGTAGAAAGATGGGGTTAGCACAAAAAGTACTAAGTATGGAAGCCATGCACAAAAACCTTAAAACATGCATAAAAAGGGGACATTTCATTTGAAATCATGCTATATGCCATTTTTTAACATCATCTTTGAAATAGTTGGAGAATGCAACCCATTAGGAAACTCACATACATTTCATCATAACATGAGAGATATCATTATAATAACAAGCATAGTCTCCAACATCAACATAATACATATCCCAATATTCACAATACATAGACTCCAATCATAACATAATACAAAGTCAAATACCAAGATCATCTCATCTTAATGTAATCATCACATAAGCAACCCCTAAGAAACACTTGTGCAATGTATGGTTGGCATCCCATAATACAAACCCTACTAAGTACTCCTTTGAAGCTACCCTAGTCATACATTTCATCCTTACACCTCATCATAAGCAATAGCCATAAATAAGAAAATAATCATGTACATTACTTGAATTATAGCAAAAGTCATTCATAACAACTATCTATTCAACATGCATGCATACATTCATATCGCATCATAACATAAAGGAACCATCCCACGATATCCTACTAAGTCTACTTGTGCAATGTGGAAGTGAAGTCCCATACCCCCACTCCTACTAAGTAAAACTCACCAAGAAGTCATAGATATTTCATGTCTCATTTATTATCCTTATTATATAGGGAAGAGTAGCCATAACCGATATAGACCTGGTGATCTACATGGAATACGGTGTCGTGTAACCCCACACCGAAAGAAGGTGTCCTACTTGCCTAAGGTAGAACTAAATGTATAGCTATAAAATGGATCCACTAGCAAAGGTCTTATGTTGGCACATAGTTATGGTATAGGGATATTGCTTCTAGAAACCCGACCTCTTGCATTGGCGGAGGAGCTTCTATCTCATGAGTTCACTTAGATGACCCAACCTCTTGAATTGGCGGTAGGACCTTTACTTCATTTTCCATATTCACTCGATGCTAAGCATTATGCCCCCAAATTATACATAATTAACATTAAATTGCATTTACATGTGTGAAGGAATGCTCTATCCTTCATTTAATACAATTCATCAAAATAGCTCATAGATTCATTAAAGTGAGAATGTACTTTCAACCTTAGAATCAACATTAGTATGTGAGAATAACTTTCACACCAAGATCATGTGTTCTCATGAGAATGGACTTTCAATCAACACAATAGGATCATCATGGTCATATATATTTCATGCATAATAATGTGTAAAGGTGCATATGAGAACTATACTTCCAATTAACACCATTGATACATCATAATCATGTTTATGCATGGAGTGTGTGTGTACTTTTCCTTGCAATGACACAATCAACAACATTATCATCATAGACACTTCCTCTCAAAGTGTTTATAAGCATGTACAAAATATCACAATCATGCATAATTCACATACATTGCATTCAAGGATCATAGACCATGTAAATCAACACATCTAACATTCATTGTAGTAGACATGTATAAAATCATAATTTAAGTAGTTCATTCATTGCATGTATAAGCTCATATACTCATATTGTAGGTCATGTGGGTGAAGTCCTTCTACAATATCACCATACACAATTTAACATGCATAATAGCCTCCTTCTTAAAGCATAAACATTCATAGCTCATTCATATTAGCTATTAACCTTAAGGCCTTAGGAGTCATCTTTATGTTACAAGATTTAATCTCAAGCATTTCCTCACATGATTATCATATATACCTTATTCTTAAGGTAACCTAACCACATTCCTCATTCTTGATCAATTATAGTCATATAGGAACATATAAACTCAATCCCAACAGTACACACACATAATCATTCATATAAGCCCTATTCAAGTTAGTTCATGTATACAAGATTTACTTATAAGAAATTCATGTTTAGGTGTTATAATATAAGGCAATTTCGTCAAGAAGTTCACCATTCTTAGAAGGATACATCTAAACCCACAATTTGCCTTTCATGACATAGCCCTAGGACTCATCAATTCACCTTATAATCTTAAGTCAATCAAATATACATGTAGAATCATACTTAGATCATGAAATTACATCATAATTAACTCACATCCAATCAATTGGACCAACATGCAAAACCATTACATAATGTAAAGAAGAACCATAGCTAGGGTTGGCGGTGTCATGGATTCTTGAAGAACTCGAGTTAAAATCATATAAAATCAGTCTTATATTCATAAAAAAACATAATTCAAC
The DNA here is from genome assembly GCA_029582685.1 of Solanum piurae. Classification (NCBI taxonomy): domain Eukaryota; kingdom Viridiplantae; phylum Streptophyta; class Magnoliopsida; order Solanales; family Solanaceae; genus Solanum; species Solanum piurae. The sequence goes on along the minus strand of JAJOOO010023806.1, from coordinate 21,114 downwards.
CTTTAAAAATGTCTTTGAAAGGAATCCATGGAGTTGAGTTGAAACCCTAGCTAATTGGGTTTTCTAGAATGGAGTTAAAAGCTTTTGATAGGGCTCCTTGGGTGATAGCTTCCCAAGGATGAACAACTCCCATAACTTAGGTGTATAATCCTTCCAAATTCGTTTTGAAAAACTTCTTCCTTCAAGATTTACTTGATCTCTTTCTTTGTTCTTCAATGGAGGTTCTAGAGAGAAGATTCTTGGATAGAAGAGTAGTTTGGTTTTGATTTTGGGGTCTTTGGTTATAATGGGATAATGAAGTGTTTTAAGACTTAAAACTATTTATATATATGATATAAACCATTTAAAATCAACCCCACTTAATAATTAAAGAAAGGGAAATTACTTAAAACTCCCTAAATTGGGCAGCCCTGTCAGGGACCACGCCCACTTTGACGGATCGTGAGGGGCACCACGGCTCGTGGTGGTGCTTGTGGTCCCTTGACCAGTGTGCTCCTCCAACTTACCAAACCCTCCAAGGCTAAGGCAAGTCCACGAGACCTCCCATGATCCGTGGTCAATACCATGAGTCGCGGTGATGGTCGTGGTCATGGGGCAGTAGCTAGGCAAAGTTGCCTTGCCTCCCTTGAGACTAAGTGGTCTTCACATCCACTTGTACAGACCGTCTAGCGCACCACGTATCGTGGTGGTGCCCGTTGTCTTTGAGGCAGTAGACTCTTCAACTTGACACAACCCTCAACAAGCTAAGGTAATCCCACGACCCTTCCCATGGCCCGTCGTCATGGCCACGAGCCGTGAAGTGGCTGGTGAAGGAGAGACTTGGCATGGAATAAATCTTGTACACACTGCCTTGCCTACCACGGGTGGCACCACAAATCGTGGTGGCCACCACGGGTTGTGAATACCCTCGTGGTGATGGTATGCAGTGGCTAGATGGTGTTTTATGCACCTTTGGCTCCCACAATGCCAAGGCAAAACCACGAGACCTCCAACGATCCCTGGTCAAGACCACGAGTCATGGTGAAGGTCGTGGTTCCTTGTAAGTGGCTAGGTCTCAATGCCATGCCTCACACATGCCTAAGGGACCTTCACGAGCCCTTTCACGGACCATCATCAAGACCACTGGTCGTGAAAGTGGTCATGGTCCTTGGGCAGTGTTTGGCCAAGCTTGGGGAAACCTTGGCCTTTGGCTTAGGCTTGCCCCTTGTTGGCTTGGCTCTTCACCTTAAAAACTTTAACCCAACCTTAAAGGTCTTTTAAACTATGGGGTCTAGTTCATATCTTAACGTTCAACCACTAAACCCCTTAACTCTTGACATTAACCCTCATGTTTAGGATCTAGTTCAATCTATCATTTTGTGAGTCGTCACAGATACCTTAACTTGTTGGCAATTCGTACACTTAACAACAAACTCTACAATGCCCTTCTTCATACTCCTCCACCAATAAACTTCTCTCAAGTCACGATACATCTTTGTGGAACCCAGATGGATGTAATATATGGAGCTATGAGGTTCCTCCATGATCCTCTCTTGGAGTTGGTCCACCCTAGGTACACACAACCTACCTTGATACCTCAATATGTCATCTCCCCCTTGTTCAAAAGCCATCGCTTTTTGCTTATGGACATTTGCATTCAATTCAAGCAAAATAGGATCTTGGTCTTGCTTTTCTTTCACTTCTGACACTAATGATGATTCAGCCCCATTCATCACCACTACTCCTCCCTCTGTGGAATTCATTAGGCGAACTCCCAATCGTGCAAGTTTATGCACATATTTTACTAGTTCTTTCTTCTCTTCCTCAACATGTGTGGCACTACCCATAGACAACCTACTCAAGGCATCAACAACTGCATTAGCCTTACCTGGGTGAGAGAGGATACTCAAATCATAATCCTTGAGTAACTCTAACCACTTCCTATGTCTGAGATTAAGTTCTTTCTGACTAAACACATACTGAAGACTCTTGCGATCAGTGAATACATCTACATTAACACCATACAAATAATGACACCATATTTTCAAAGAAAATACTACGGCAACCAACTCTAAGTCATAAGTTGGGTAGTTCTTCTCGTGAACTTTCAACTGTCTGGAGGCATAAGCTATAACTTTGCCATTCTGCATTAACACACAACCCAAACCAACTCTGGACGTATCACAATATACCACAAAACCTTGAGTACCTTCTAGTAAAGTCAATACTGGGGCAGTAGTCAATTGCTTTTTCAATTCATGAAAGCTTTACTCACAAGCTTCAGACCATTGAAACTTAACTATCTTCTGAGTCAACTTGGTCAAAGGGGACGAAATAGACGAGAACCTCTCTACGAAAATTCTATAATATCCAGCCAACCCCAAGAAACTCCTAATATCAGTTGGAGATGTGGGTCTAGGCCAATTCGCCACTGCATCTATTTTATGGGTATCAACTCTAATCCCATCATCGGAAACAATGTGGCCTAAGAATGTCACAGACTAAAGACAAAACTAACATTTAGAGAACTTAGCATACAACTCCCTATCCTTTAGAGTTTGGAGAACTATTTTGAGATGACTAGCATGATCTTCCTTACTCCTCAAATAGATTAGAATGTCATCAATGAACACAATAACAAACATATCTAAATAAGGCTTGAATACTCTATTGATAAGGTCCATGAATGCTACAGGAGCATTGGTTAAGCCGAACGACATGACAAGAAACTCATAATGACCATAACAGGTCCTGAAAGCTGTCTTTGGAATATCACATTCCCTTACACTCAACTTATGGTAGCCTGATCTGAGGTCTATTTTCGAAAAACAAGTGGCACCCTGAAGCTAATCGAAAAGGTCATCAATTCTCAGAAAAGGATACTTATTCTTGATGGTAACCTTGTTCAACTGATGATAATCTATACACATCCTAAGGGAACCATCCTTCTTTCTCACAAATAAGACCGGAGTGCCCCAAGGTGAGACACTTGGTCGAATAAAACCTTTCTCTAGGAGATCTTTCAACTGCTTCTTTAAATCTTTCAACTCTGCCGGTACCATTCCATATGGAGGAATAGATATAGGACGAGTATCAAGAAGAACATCTATACCGAAGTCTATTTCTCTCTCAGGAGGGACTCTCGGAAGATCATCTGGAAAGAGTTCTGGAAACTCTTTTACAACAGGAAGTGACTGAATAGGAGGTGTCTCAACACTAGAATCATTAACGCGGACTAAGTGATAGACACACCCCTTGGAGATTAACTTTTTCTCTTTAAGGTACGAAATAAAATGAACCTTAGGCACTACTGAACTACTCCTCCACTCAAGGACTGGCTCATAAGGAAACTGGAACTTTACAACTCGAGTTCTACAATCAATAGAGGCATAATAGGCATGAAGCCAGTCCATACCCAGAATAACATCAAAATCAACCATGTCTAACTCAACTAAATCAGCCATGGTGCTCTTGTGATTGACAAAAATAGTACAATCGCTATAAAATCTCTCAACTAGAATGGACTCACCAATAGATGTAGAAACACTGAAGGGCTCATAAAATTTTCTGAGGAAGAATATCAAAATTCATCACAACATAAGGAGTCATAAAAGATAAAATCGCTCCTGGGTCTAGCAAAGCATAAACATCATAAGTAAAGACTTTGATCATACCAGTGACAACATCCGGTGAAATCTCTTGCTCTTGGCGACTAGTGATAGAATATTGGAGGTTTTCTCCTCCGCCAGCCCCTAAAGTAGATCCTCTAGATGCAACTCTGTCTGGTGGGGCAACTGATAAAGATCGGGCATTATTTCCCTGATTCCCATTACCTTGCCAGTTCTGAGGTCACTCTTTCATGAAGTGACCCTCTTGACCAAACTTGAAACAACCTGTGGAGCTATCGCAACACTTACCTCGGTGGTTCCTACCACACTTAGCACATGTAGGGTCCCAATTTCCTCCTTGTGACACTCTACCTTGATATTGTGCAGGTATAACTCTGGAGTGCTGTGAATTTTGACAATTGTACTCACATTTGTTTCTGGGTGCAGGTGCACTAGCAGATGATGGAGCAGGTCCCTTTGGTTTTGTTGGAAGGATGCCCGGTTGGCATTACTATTCTGCTACCCGAACTCAATCCCAGATGTCTTAGCCTTTTTGTTTCTGAACTCCTCTGTATCCCTCAGCATATCCTCCTCAACCTACTGCACATGAATCATTAGCCTCGCTACGTCCATATCACATATTAGCACCGCACCCTTACCTTCCTTATTCGACAGATGAGACAATCCAGCAACAAACAGACTCATCCTACTCCTCATATCCGCAACAATCTCCAGGGCATAACGGGAAAGTTGGGTGAACTTCAGACTCTACTCATGACCACTCATTGACTCCTGCTTAAGGGTGAGGAATTCTCGTACCTTGGCTTCTCTCAGTTCCCTGGGAAAGTAACGCCCCAAGAAAGGCTCCTCAAACATAGCCCAACTCACATTCAGTGCACCCTCCGCTCTACCCTTCTTCCATTGATCGAACCAGATTCTAGCGAAACCCTTTAGTTTGTATGCAACTATTTCTACTCTGTCAGCATCGGTGACATGCATAATCTCAAAAACCTTCTAAAGCTCCACGACGAAGCTCTCCGGATCCTCAGTGATGCTTGAACCAGTGAAGCTCCGAGGATTATCTTTAGACACTCTCGAATCCTAGACGTATCAACTACATCCCGTCGAACCCCTCTTTGTCCCACTTGGTTGGTGTCATGACCCAACCCACTGGGTCGTGCGGGCACTGATGTTTGCGTAATTAATGAAACAACTTCCAATGCAAGTGTCTACGATCATGCAATAGTATAATAACCCAACCAAGTGTTGGGGTCGAGTCCCAAGGGAGTGGTTTCGAGAATTAATAGAAAAATAAAATTTAGTTCTAACTAGTCTTAGATAAAAACATTAACGATTAAAAACATTTTAAATTAAAGGGGGAGACAAAAGTGTCAATTAACAATTTGGGGGTTTTGTCAAAAATATAGCAAAAACAGTAGAAATAACAAAGAAATATATGAATGAGAGGGGATTCTTGGGATGTGATCGGAATACGGGTTAATCAAAATTGTTGGGTACACGCTTTCGATAGAGAATTTATAAAGTAATAGTGACTAGGCTAAGCTATACCGTGGGAATAAATTCTCTGTCGAGCAACTTACCCCATTTCAAATGGGTTCCTCTCGGACACCCACTTGAAAGATGAAAACCAGCCTATGCCTTACCCCACTCACTCTCTCAAGCTGAATGTTAGGATATGGGACTAGGGCTCACCCTCTCGGGCTGAACCTCATATCGACTCACTCCTTAGGCCATCAATCTAGTAGTCTTGGTTTCACGACCTCTCTCTCGAACAAGCCAAAAACACATAAATAAACTTGTATTTGCAACTACAAATTTGTTAGATTCAACCACAACTACTAGATGAAATCACCATTAAACTACATCTAATCTATCAGGAAGCAAGACCCAACAACAATCTTAACCCATATTCGCTAAATCACACCCCAAGAATTGGGGGTTTTAGCCACACATCAATAAATAGAAATTTATACCTAAATGAGCTTGCATTCAAGTGGGTATGAAGATTTAAGTCTTGTTACAGGCCAAGAATGAAGAATCCAAGAGACCCAAGTCCAAACCCTTGGAGATGAAACCCTTTTCTTCTTCAAGTTTCCAAAACCCTCTCAAACTCAAAGCAAAAATAAAAAGTACTAAAAAATATATTAATTGTTCTATATTGAAAATCTGAGTGTGTCAAGCACCTCAGAATGCTTGAGTTCTAAACCCTCCATAGATAGTCACTTTTCTTCTAGAATGGTTCATAAACCATCGCCTCTTAATATGTTCAGCAATCTGGGTGGAGGTGGAGCTACGGGGAGTGCAGGGGCCACTGGAGGTGGTGTCGGAGCTGACACTGATTCAGTAGTTGGAGGAGTGGCAGCTGAAGGAGTTCTGGTAGATGTGGGCTGAGTTCTAGCCCTGAGTTCATTCCTTCGATTCATCAAAGGTTGATCATCCTCCGATTCTAAAAAAATAGGTTCAACACTTATACCCTTCCTAGCTATGTTCTTTTTTCATTTGACTTTGTCTCCCGGTTGGAGGTCATCCCTTTTTCTCTTTGGAGGGTTTGATCCTCCTTCATTGATTGTAATGCCTTTAGCCTTTTTCTGTGGTTGCTCAGTTAAATGGGTGCACACCATATCTGCAAAAGTTTGAGAAAGGATAAGAAAACAACTTAAAGTCAGGCACATTGACTCTTTTTGCAGATAGACTCGCCGATCAAGTCAAAGAGTCGCCTAATATTTTTGGCGAACTAAATCGGGCTCGCTTATGGGTTGGCTAAACAATTAAGGTAAGTCGGCGATAAGAGAGTCCTTTCGGAAAATCGCCGACTGCGCTCTGTGAGCAAGTGTTAACCGCCTAAAGTTACAGTGCATAAGGGTCTCAGGGGTAGCATACAGAGGGCGATCAAGAGTACTTTCGGAGAGTCACCGAATGCGTTTGCCGACCCATAGCTTCTCGCCGAAGGTTACAGTATCATCCAATTTGACCTGATATTAAGGGTGAGATAGAGACATTGGGCGAACCGCTGAACGATTCGGCTAGCTCAACCCAACTCGCCAAATGGTCCAACATGTCCATTTTTAATCCATCTTCTCAAATTCAATCCCGCAAACTCCAAAAATAAAATCAAAGCATGCACTAACAAAATTCAAACACGACCCATACTACCCATCACCCCAAAACACTCAAATTTCTCCCGGACTTGCCGCATTTGGTTATTTGATGATATTTGCTCTTAAGAGCAGTGTCACCCTCTCTATCATTGAGCAAATTTTCGACATTTAGCACAAACATGGGCTACTCAGACTTCACCCAATCAATCAAAACAACATGTAATAACGACCCAACTCAATAAAAAGCACAAAGATTACGAGCATTCGATAATCAGACAACACATGCAAGATTTTCAAATTAAAATAGGCATGTAACCATTCTAATCCTATCAAAGAGGCCCATCACACATCACTAAGAGACAATTATTGCAAATGAGTATAAACTTTCAAATGTAAATATGGTAAAAGGAAGCCAACCTTCAATGTTGTTTAAATTCAATTAGAAAAGCTAGGCGGAATAGTATTCAAATTCCGAGCACAAGTCCCAAACTAAAATGCTAGAAAATGCTAAATTTAAGAAGATACTACCTTAGCGCGAGTTTAGGAGATTTGAGAGCGAGGGAAAGTGAAGTAGTTGAAGTTTTGAGTATTTTGGCCATTATAAACCGTCCAGTTCACGCTCGTTCGGCAACGTTAGTTGTATATGTCGATTCACTCAGTGAATCGCCGAGTGGTTCCTTTTTCCGCCGATTGTTAAAGATTTGTAAACTTCTTGGGATCAAGATGGCGATCTAAGTCGAGATCACCGACCTGGTCGGCGACGCGCCGAACTGCTTCTCAAGGTCGCCAAGTTTTACAGGCTCTAACTTTAAGCTTGAGTTGACCCAAACGGCGGGTCAGGTCGGGCATGCTGACCTGTTCAGCGGTCTGTCGACTGACCATTTTCTCGCCAATCTCTATTTTTCACCACTTTCCTCATTCAAACCTGCATCACTAACACACCATTATTCATAGAAGTAAATTAAAGCATTTAAAACCTTGGGTTGCCTCCCAGGAAGTGCCTTATTTAACGTTGTGGCACGACACGAGTCCTTACTCACTCCCCATTGGTTGGGTTGGTCCTAGTGTTACTGGACAACCACAATAGTTCGTTTTAGTGAAAAAGAGGCACTGCATAGTTCATGAGTGTCCTGATTAGTTGGATCGATCTATAATGTGAGCCAACCATTTGATTCAACACTGCAATACTCTCCGTCATCTCTTCCAATAGTCGATCTTGTTCGGTGACCTTTTGGAGAATGATTTGGAGTGTGCCCTCGACACGATTGTTCTCCCTGTCTCTAGACTGCTTCCTCTCGTGAGGAGGTATGTACCTCCCGGGACTCTTGCATTGGTTTTCCACCTTTGTTATTTTGGTGGCCAATTCATTCAGCTGTGTTACCAGTGCAGTTAACTCGAAGTCTCTCTTGACTTCTTGGCTAGACTCAGCCAAGTTGCCACCATCCCAACGTCCATCTTCAGGGAGCAAACCTACACCAACAATTTTCTTTTAAAAAAAACTAAAAATAAGGTTAGTAAACTACAACTAAGAAGAACAAAAATTCTACTAGTCTAAGAATTCTCAAATGACACCACTCCCCGGAAGCGGCGCCATTTTGATGTTTGTGTAATCAATGACACAACTTCCAATGCAAGTGTCTACGATCGTGCAATAGTATAATAACACAACCAAGGGTTGGGGTCGAGTCCAAAGGGAGTGGTTTTGAGAATTAATAGAAAAATAAAATTTAGTTCTAATTAACTAGTCGTAGCTAAAAACATTAACGATTAAAAACATTTTAAATTAAAGGGGGGACACAAAAGTATCAGTTAACAATTTGGGGGTTTTGTCACAAATATAGTAAAAATAGTAGAATAACAAAGAAATCTAGGAATGAGAGGGGATTCTTGGGATGTGACCGGAATACGGGTTAATCTAAATTGTTGGGTACATGCTTTCGACAGAGAATTTATAGAGTAATAGTGATTAGGCTAAGCTATACGTGGGAGTAACTTCTCTCTCGAGCAACTTACCCCGTTTCAAATGGGTTCCTCTCGGACACCCACTTGCCGCATGAAGACTAGCTTACGCCTTACCCCACTCACTCTCTCGAGCTGAGTGTTAGGATATAGGACTAGGGCTCACCCTCTCGAGCTGAACCTCATGCCCACCAACTCCTTAGGCCATCAATCTAGTAGTCTTGGTTTTGAGACCTCTCTCTCGAGCAAGACGAAAACACATGAATAAACTTGTATTTGCAACTACAATTTTTTTAGATTCAACCACAACTACTAGACGAAATCACCATTAAACTACATCTAATCTATCAGCAAGAAAGACCCAACAACAGTCTTAACCTATATTTGCTAAATCACACCCCAAGAATTGGGGTTTTTAGCCACACATCAAGAGATAGAAATTTATACCTAAATGAGCTTGCATTCAAGTGGGTATGATGTTTTAAGTTATGTTACAGTCCAAGAATGAAGAATCCAAGAGATCCAAGTCTAAACCTTTGGAGATGAAACCCTCTTCTTCTTCAAGTTTCCAAAACCCTCTCAAACTCAGAGCAAAAATAAAAAGTACTAAAAATTATATTAATTTTTCTATATTGAAAATCTGATACTAAAATTTAATCTCTCAACGAGTATTTATAGTTTTCAAAAATTTGTGTTGCAGTGGATCATTCGGTGACATTAGTCGGAATCGCCGATCGACTCGGCGATTTTCCCTTAGGTGCAGTTCATCGCCGTCTTGCACCATCCTTTGACATCGTCGTGCTCTGTCTCATTGGGAGACATAGTACTGTTTCACGAAACTCTACGGTGATGCACCGACTGATCCCTTTTCTGCCGATTTGATCGTTTCGTTCAGGGCTCAGCACACTGGAACAAAAGGCGAAGTGAGATCCTTCGGCGATTCGCCAAGTGGACTCGGAGATCCTCAGACCATCATTTTGTCGTTCTTTTCTGCCCCTTTTCGTTCCTTTTCTAGACGTAGTGTCCACGCTTTCCTTAAAACTTTAAATACCTGAAACTCAAGTGTTTTCATCAGATATTGAGATAAAATAAGCATTTGAGGACACAATTTTTATTAAAATACAGCCCTAAATGAGTCCAATTTGTGAACTGATCAGGCACCCATTCTAACACCTAAGTAGGAGGACCCTCATATACCAATAGTATTAACATGCGGAAATTTTAAGAAAACAGAAATAAAAAAGATAATATTATGGTTTTATAAATAATATCCTTGGACACACTATTAGTTAAACTTGTAAAGTAATTTAAAAAACTCTCATGAATCTAGTTTAAACAGGTACAAGAGCTACTAAGAGTATAACTGGACAAAAAAATAAAGACACAGCTCCCACAATGCGGAAGGAAGAATAGAAGTTTCTGGAGACTTTCTTCGCCTTCACCTATTGAAACGTCACCAATCCTGCATCCAAACTATGTCAAAGACATAGCAAGAATAGTATCAGTACAAAACACGCACACTGGTAGGCATCATCGGTCAACCCGACGCCCACCACATAACATAAGAAAACATCTAGTAAGATCTTGAAATAAACCACTTACTTCTCCACCTTTACCCTCTCTTGAAATACCTCCAATATACACTAGTATTCTGCCTACTATCACCCTTCTCAATCAACCTACTTACCAAATACTTGATCATAGCCTAACCATTCTACCACATTGAGAAATCCCCCAAATACAACCACCAACATTTTCACTAACTGTTCTCGTCATACCCCTACTTCCTTGTCAGATTTCTCAACCATAGTCACAGACACCTTATATCAAACTTTCTTAACACAACACCAAATCTCTTTCCCCCAAGGTGAAATCCACTTAAGCATATTTCATCACACACGCTACCTCTACTCCTCGTCATTACAACACACAAACAACCCTTACTATCTATTACTCACCTCTTGAACATTTTTCCCTTCCACTATACCCAACAGGTTCGCTCATTACAATGAACAATCGAATATAAACCATCATACACATACCCACTAAGTGCGACATAAGCAAGTCAATACAACAGTCAACTCATATGCGCATATCAAACATATACGATATCATCAATATTTACGAACAATCAAACAATTTCACATTTTATATCAAATCATTGGTTCTCTCATGGAACCCAAACCCAAACAATTAATTATGCCGGAACGTGGCAACCGATCCAAGTTAGTTATGCTGAAACGTGCCAAATGATCCAATAGTTATGCCGGAACGTGGCAACTGATCCAATAGTGATGCCGGAATGTGGCAACCGATCCAATCGTTATGCCGGAACGTCGCAATCGATCCATTCAACACATCAGAATCACAATCACAAGTATATCGTCAAGATCATACATTTAAGTAATGAATTCATAGTAATCATGGCTTACCCATCTCAATTACAACAAGTGTGATCAATAATTCAACATTCATATAGAAATATCAAATTGACCATACTTTGCCCTAGTTCATCATCTAAGGCATCTTTCTAGGGTTTTGTCACAATTCACCATAAATCCTCACTTCAATCACTCCAATTTATGATCTAGGATGCATTCATAAATCTTGTTCCATTCATGATTTCATAGTCGTATTATTGAACCAATTGTATTAATGATAATAATTCTAGAGTCCCTAACAATTCATCAATTCCTCTTTTCAAGGCATAAACTCACATACTTTGATTTCTAGAGATTACACATGGAATTTACTTGGTGCACGATGGTCAACACATAACCCTATCCTTAATTCCATATATTACGTGGTAAGCACAAATTTATAACTACTAAATTCTTAAAACCTAGCCTACCTGAGTGCCAAGCAGTTGCATAGAGTTTTGACTTTGATTCGAGTTTTTTGGGCTCCGCGACGGTGGACTTGTCCAAGAATCCGCAAGATTTCCCCATCCTCACACTAGAAATATCCTTTTCCTTATTTCCCAAGCTTAGATCATCTTTTCTGAGGTTTTTAGGGTGTTTTATGAATTAATTAGGTATTTTAGGAAGATTGAGAAAATAGGATTTCTCACAAATTACGTTTTGACTCACCTATCTCGCTATGGTGCCAATTTATCCCGCTGTGGAGCTGCTGTCCTAGAGGCACCTGGCCCGCTTTGGCGGGACAGTGGCCTAGATATTTCCCAGATTTTCATATTTTCTAATTAACCACAGTTTGTGTCGTACCAATTTACCCATCATTCGTCCCCGAATGACCATTGTACGGGACATCACACTCCCCATTTTGATTTATTTCTAAATTAAAGGATTGGTCCACTACGGATCCACGACGAATGGCGACCTTTCACTTAAATAACATCTGAAAGGGGTAATGTACCCCACCGACTAGAGGAACAAAAGAAACCCACACGAAGAACTGAATGTATTAAATCCACACAGCCTAGCCCGCTAGGGTGGCAACCCTCCCGCTAAGGCAGGCCGTTGTGGCGGGAGATCAGAAACAGTAAAGGGGAAATGAGGAACAATTTTTCCTCATTTCCCCCTTTACTCAACTCTACCAAAACCTCTCTAACCCCTCGCTCCGATCGTCAAATTTATGGTAAGTTTCTCATTCTTACACTCTTTACTTCCGCAGATATTCACATATGATTGTATGCTGCTTACTGATCGAATCAAAGACGGTTTTCCGGGTAGATATTTTGAATTTTATATAGGTTTCTAGATTGATATAATAAACGCAGCATGGGCACTTCTCTTACGTTCCCAATGTTCCCATAACGTCCTGGGTGTAAGGATTTTGCAAAAATATGGGCAAATCGGTACAAAAATGGGTGGGGGAAGTTGAAGGGTCCCTTGGTGTAAAACTCTAATTTAGCCCTCTTTTAGGAGTTTATTTACCAAAATAATTGCTTATTTATGTTCTAGGATAGTTAAATAACTCGAATCTGTTGAAAATCTGCCGAAAACAGGAGTTTTGGGATGAAAAGGCACCATTGTTGCGCCTGGTGTTCATCCCAGATGAAGGCTGCTCTGGCGGCCTTCATCTCGCTATGGCGGCCTTCAAAATCCCACCAAGGCGGGATTATGGCCGCTGTGGCGGGATGCGCCAGGAAGTGACCTTACCTTTACACCAAGATTTTTCTTTCTTATTCCCACTTTTTAGCCTTTCCCCGACTATACTTTCGCATTCTAATTTATATTCTTCAAATTGCAGGCTCTCGAAATGGCTAGACAAAATGACGAACACTTACCCTTCATCTGGTTTCCTGATAGCGTGAGTAAGGAGAGACATCACGATAACCGCAACACATGGTTCTGTTGCGAGAGGGATTTTGTGCTGCACAAACTAGAGGAGAAGGCACCTACCTTTTATGCTCATCTGATAGAGTTCGGGTAGATTCCACAGACTGAGGCTCCCCTAGATGAGTATTTTACTGTGGTAAGAGAGTTCTACGCCATCCTACCTACTGTCCGTTGGGATGATGCTTACCCTATAATCCATGTCCGGGGAGTTGACATCCCCTTGAATGCCACCACTATTAGCGAAGTACTAGAGCTACCCAACGTTCCAAATGCAGAGTTCGAGGCCAAGCTAAGAGAGATGGATCTGGAGTGGCTGAGAGACACTTTGGTGGAGCCCACGCGCCGAGATCAGGTATATTGGGCAACTGCGGAGGGCATTACTAGCACAGACGGGTCACCTGATGCTAAGAGGTGGCTGAACTTTGTGACTAGGAGGATCCGCCCGTCGGGCAACAACACTGATGTGACCTTTCCCCAGGCTTTGGTGGTGGCCTACACCATAGAGGGTATACAACTGAACATGGGGGCGCAGATCATCTCAGAATGGAAGATGTTCTATCGGGGTAACAAGAAGGCATTCTTTCTCCCTGGCCTTATCACTGCTCTTTGCAAACGGGCAGGGATGCCTCTATTTGATGGTGATGAGGTACTTCCCATGGATCGCCCCCTTCACCCTCTTTTGGTTAGGACATGTTCTACTTCTAGGACCAAGAGGAGGAGGATGGGCAGGCTTAGCAGTAGTAAGGAGACCGTGAATTCAGATGATGATGACCCACTTTCAGGTGCACGGGTCGAATAAGATCTGGAGGATGTCCGGAAGAGGATGAGGAGTGCTTATGCCGACTTCCCTCCAGTTCCACCCAACACTGCTCTAGAGGTCGAGATGTTCCATCACTAGCTGCGCCAGGAGAGGAGGAAGGGTGTGGATAGGGATTTCTTTGATGACCCGAATGTGGAAGATTATCAAGGCTATATTTACCTGTGTTGCCTTTGGCAAGGAGATTCCTCAATTAGACCCAAAAGACTTTACATAGTTCTCGATGCTGAATGAGGTATGGGCATGTGTGATAGGACCTCAACTCTGACATTGACAACACCCAATCCGAGAGTCCTTGATTGTTTTCCTTCACCCCTTTTTGGCCTTGTAAATATAAGACAACTTGTTTTTATCTTTCGACTTTCTAAGTTCTGTAGCATATGGATGCTTATTTTTGTTGTCTGAGTTGTTCGGACCCCAATTGGGTTGACATTTTTGAGTTTTTGGGAAAACAGGGGAGGCTGGTTGAGGTTCTACCTCGCCCTATCCCGCTCCTGCGGTGTCGCTATGGAGGGAATAATCCCACCCCAGCGGTTCTGAGGGGACCACAACCCAAGCTAATAATTTTTGGGTTCTTTTTGTTTTTCTAAGATTTCCCCTAGGTTTCCAGCTTAACCCAACATCTAAGATAAATCTCCAAGTCAGGAAAGTCATTAACTAAATCTGAATAAGTCTTAACGACACGGCATCCCAATAGTTCTCATTAATTCAATGACACATCCACACATCTACGACTCTCCAAGAGATTCCACAACAAGGCTCGCCCAATATATACATGATGTCGTCACACCAAGCCCAAGCAGGTATCAAGAAGGACCGAAGCCCTGTATCAAGAAGGGTCAAAGCCCAATAATCAAGAGAACCAAGAACCATATTAAAAATGGATTTCTAGTTCGTACTTAAAATGGACAACTTCCATTCTTAAGAAGGACTAAAAATCAAGAGTCAAGATGGCAAATGATCCGAATCAAGAGGCATGCCAATAGTGACCAAGTCACAGCCACAAGAAGGAAAAAGTCCCAACAAGAGTGCTAGGTGATCAAACAATCCGTACAAGCGGGCGAGTTACACAAGTGTCATTAATGTCTTAAAGGATACCAACACGCAATGCAAAGTGACAAGAGGTAACCAAGGTACAAAAATAAACTTTCAGATACCAGCAGGTAAAAAGAGTGTAAGTGCAAGTTTATACACAAACCTCAGTGCTTTAGCAAAGAAACAGTCCAACACAACTTCACCAGTTCAGACCGTAAGACCAACCAACGTTTCAAAGTCCTCAACTTGTTCACGAGTATATACAACCTTAAAAATACAATTAAATAACTTTTTTAATTCCTAGCAGCTCAATAATGTTGATGTAAAACAGGATCATCATCACAAGTACGCCTAGCATGTACAAATACAACTATGCTCCCAAAATAGTGAATCTGTCCAGCGTGATACCTCAAGTCGCAACTTAGATTTGACAAGGAAAATGGCAAAACGAGACTTTATAACCTTCATGAAAGATGTAGGTACATCTCTTAAGGTTGCAAACAAACAAGAATAACCTCAAAATATATTTTGTACAACAAGATATATTCAAAACACTAACAGTTTTTCATACATGATTTGTAATTTTAAAGTCTGTGCAGAACTTGTCCGATGTTGCATCCCTTATTTAGAATCCATAACAGCTAAATTAGAGTTTTACATAAACATAAGAGTTGTAGGTCTACGAATTGGCTTTCCAAATCATATTTATTAACTGTAAATTAAGTTCTAGAGAAAGAGATATGCATAAGATACCAAACACTACCCAGCTCAGAAACAGATTTCGTCACTTACCAAAAAGAAGTGTGTGTTCTCAAATTTCAGCCAAAAGGGCCAAGTTTTCTCTTGTGATCTTGAAGAACAATCTGTTAAGCTAAGGTTCTAATGTTCTTAGACTTGAGGAAAACGAAATTAATTATAGGAGGTGTGAAAATATATAGTCACAAAAGTGATACTTATCACATGTACAACTGTCACCAAAAGGGGCTGCCCAAACAAAAGTTAGCTGCCTAAAAAGCATACATATATACCTAAATGTATATCCCTCACCTCCTTTTAAAGTTATACATAATCCTAATTAGAATATTACTAACATACCCCAACACAATAATTTAAATTACGATCACAACTTATGCTAAGCAAGTTAGCAATTATCACCACATTTCAAGTTCCCAAAATGAGAGTAAAACATATTGTAGTAATTAAGCAATGGTAAATCGACATGCGACTCTTGGTTAATATTTAGGGGTGTTACAGGCCAAGTACATAACAAGAATGATAGTGAAGGCCAGGCTTTTTAAGTCACTACCTTCTTTGTTTTTAAACTAATACTAGTATATATACATGTGCGATGCACGAAATATTAAAGTACTATTTTTTATTTCTTAGATTGTGATGTCTTATTCAAACATGTTAAATTATATTACCTTTAAAATGTCCAATTATATGGTTCCTCAATTAAATATGCTCCCCTTCTATCCATCTATAACCAAATCTATATGTATCGAGATAACGAAGGCTGTAATTATCAAATAAATTTAGAAAATCTTTTACGGATATTTGTAGTGGCTTAAAGTTAGATTGTGTTACCATAAAATATTGTCTTTTACCATTCCTAAATAAGGCCTAATTGATATATTATTTTACCCGGAAGTCATCAGAATTAAGAAAAGAAGGTTTCATTACCAATAGAATTATAATTTATTTGCACTCCTCATATCAATTGTTCATAAAAAGATTGAGTAGATCAAAACTAAAAGGAAGGAAACTGTTTTAGAAACATTAGAAAACATCAGACTTCTGATTTAATAAATCAATGAAAAAACTCACTTGAGGTACACAATGCAGTCCAAAATTTCAAAAATTTATATCCTTCACCACATTTCGAAAGCATAAAAATGACAAAATTGAAAAGTAAAGATAATTTCAGAGTCACTACATTGAATTTTGGAAAAAATATAAATGAACTGATTCATCTAGATATTAGTTCCTAACTGAATTCATTGACTCCGAATAAGATCGTTCATTTGCGTAGTTGACATCTCTTGCTGAAGATACATCTCAAAAGAAATATACAGTTTCTATTTTAGATTTTCGATGTTTAATCATTTGATTTGCTTTATTTTTCCATCAACTTCCAGCCGCATATAACATGGAAAACTTGCGTGCGTTTTGTTCATATATCTTTAGCATATTCTTTGGACAACTTGGTAAAGTTACAAACTGCATGATGTGAGGTCAAAAATATATATTTTTAATAATTATTTACCTCATATTTAATATTTGTACTAATTTTGGAGACGCACGTACGTTGCACGTTTGTCCCCTATTACTATATAAAATTTGTAGCTACTATAAAATTCTCACTTGTAAATTAAAAATTATATATTCATCCACGTGTACATAATTTTTTTTCTGAGTACATAGATACTTGTTAAAAGAGTAGCTATAATGTCCCAATTTCTTGAATTTGTAAACAAAGGATTCATTACTATTATCGAAATGCTAGATTATCTAGCTACACAAGAAATAAAAAATTTAAGACTGTCAAGAAAATGATAATAGAAAAAGGAAAAAATTTACGTCAACATCTAATCTCACTGTATGTGTATAAATAATAGAAAGTGTATTTAATTCAAGAAAGCACACTATTTTTCTTTGATTTGGAGAGGAAAACAGAACATCCACCAATATCACCATTCAACCACTATATATTTTCTTGGACAATTTCAATAGAAGTGAAGGCAATGAACCAGTTTCCATCTCCTTGATCATGCTCTTTCAAGCATAGGAATTCCATTCTTATAAATATTTGTCATCTACTCCACCCAGATTTTTCATTGATGAGTTTATGTGATTACCATTAGTCAACTCTCCAAGCTAAAGCCATTTCATTGACAAAAGGAGGCCGTCTGAGTGAAGCAACAAATATCATAACCAAAATTTCTAAAACATTACAAAACGTGGAGGATTGGGAACATTCTAGCATCTAAGCGTGACATACATATGAATTAAGACATTAAGAAATTATTTCACCAAGAGCACCATTTCTAGATCCAAGAATAGCAATATGAACTTGATGTCCCCATAGTTTGGACATCAAATAATCTGAATAATAGGAAATAAAAAATAAAAAAAGCAATAACAATTGATTTTTGGTAATGAAATCTTAATATGGATGTCCCCAAATATTCTCTATGATGTAATCCTTCACTACATACATGATAATGTATATAACTCTCACGCCCTATAACCTTTCCCATAATCTCCCCTGTTAATGCTATGTTATAACAACCTTTTATGCCTCTATCAATACACTATTTATAGAGGCAGAGGAACTCATATTGTGTTCAGTGTACACTTGAACATACTTATTGAAAGAATAAGAAATCTCTCTTCTCTTATCTCCGTGTTTCTATTGCTTTCATAACCAAGGGTCCAAGACATTGTGTTTGATTGTGAAGAAATCATCGAGTTCATACATACAGTACTGGCAACCATCAATTTTTTATGGCATCACTACTGAGATCACTTCTACACCACCATATGCAACAAAGCCTCATTCGAAATGTGCAATTATCCTCTCGATTGGCATCGTACTCACCCAGGAAAAAAGACTCGACTTTTTTTCAAAATATTTGTTCAGGGGAAAAAAAGAGGACTCTGTACCTACCCTTACACCTTTGTTTCCAAATAACGGGTGCTTGAAAGACAAATTATTTGGATTTGGATGCATCCTTCATCTGGTTAGCAATTCCTGCTTCATTTGCTCAACCATTTTAGATAAATATTCTATTCTCCTCGAGGTCCTTACAACAAATCTTTGGAAACGTCCATGGTTGTTGGAGAGTCCAGTGAAGATCAATTCTTGATGCCATTTAAAAGTACTTCACGCTCACTTTTTGAGACCATTTAAATTGTAGTAAGTCATAGTATCATGAGAGAAAAACAAAAATAAGTTAACATGATATAGTCCCAAAAAGGAAAACGAAATTAAGAAACCATAGGAAAAACAAATACCAAAACAACGATTTGTTATCATCTACTATTACTAAAGATTTAATCAAACAAAATAGAAAGAAAACGGGAGAAAAAATATACCAAGGCCGAGAGCATGAAAGTAGAAGGTCCGCTTGGTGATGTATATGAATCCTAATTACTGAGGAGATCTATTTCAGACATTTGATTTCTGGAAAGATGTCTAGCCGTATAGGAGATGGAAAGGTGACGGCTAACTCCATATGATGATTAGCATTAGTATAATAATTTATTAATATGATAGGAATTAGGATTATTTTTTAATAATTAATTAATTAATGTTTTCATTTTTTATTTAATTGGAGGGTGAAATGGTGATTCAACTTTTGACCTAGATTCTTCCCACTTTTAATTATACTAGTTTTTTGACACGTGTGTTGCACGTGATTACCAATTCCAAAAATATATGCTATAGTAAATAGTATTGCTTATTTAAGCGAATATTTGAATAATAATTTTAGCAAAAAATAATATTGTAGATTCTTTTGTGAATTATCAACGTGGATCGTCATATATATTTCTTATTCACACAAACCTATGAAGATGGTCAGTAAAAAAAATTATTAGTTAAATTCAATAATGTATATATTTATTTCAATTTGATGAGGCTAATCATGTAATTAGTCTTATCTCACTAATGTTACCTTATAGAAAATATTTTCTTTGTATTTTTCTTGTCATCTAACCAGATGTGCTTTGCATGTGTATTTCATGTTAAATTGTTTAGCTGTCATATGAACATGTGAAGAGAACAACTACATTTTATATATTCACATATTTTCACATTGGTTATGATTTATTTTTTTTTTAAAAAAAAACTCGCAACATTTTAAAATAATATATTTTAAAGTTACAAGATCTTGTTAACTTGATAATACATTTGTGACATATATAATACTTTAATTTAAATAAAAATACCTACCAAAATATAAATATATATTTGCATTAATGAAAATATTTATTTCATAAAATTAACTAATAAATAAATAATAAAAATTAAAATAATACAAACTTCAACTAACATTTTTACAAGTCATATGAACTTTTCTTCGTCTAAAATACTGAAATATTAAGAAATAGTAAATAAGTAAAACAAAAGGACAATGTTTATATAGTAATTACTATTTTAAAGCAAACTTCACGAGAGTCTAAATCACATAAGTAACATTGATAAATAAAGTCATTCTTTTGTTTTGAGCATAAAAAACAAATCGTGACAATTCTCTAAATTTTGGAAAAGACAGTCAGAAGCATACATCTACATCAGAAGAGAAATTGTTAACAAAAACAAATGAATTTAGACTAAATCATGTTAACTTCATATATTGGAACATTACATACTAATGTATATCTTAAGCAAAAAAATAATTATTATATCATCAAAATTATTTTTCTCAAGTACTCGAGGTTATGGAATATACCCTCTTAGGATAGAACAACTTACTTCATCAGAATAGTGGTACCTCATATTCCGCTAAACTTCGAACTCACTCAATGACAATAAATCACACAAAAAATTTAATTTAAAATGCAAGAAGAAGAAGAAGAGTAGAAGATTAAAAAAATTGTGATTGAAATGAGAGGAAACCCGTCTATTTATAGTCAACAAAGGGTAGTATGAACAAATTTTTTTTTGTCTCTTATCTGAAAAGTCATGACCTTTTCAAGAAGTCACAACTCACAACCTTTGGAAAAATCACAACTTATTGAAATAAAGTCACAACTCTTTGAAAAAGTCACAACTTATTGAAAAAGTCACAACTCTTTGGAAAAGTCACAATTCATGGAAAAATCACAACCCTTCGAAAAAAGTCACAACTTATAGAAAAGTCACAACTCATCGAAAAAGTCACAACCTAAGTTAGAGATATTATAGTAATTTAACATTCAAGTTAAGAGTTCATGATTTTAAAGTAATATAGATAGATATATATGAACGAATGAATATGATATGATGATTTGTTCTTTTTGTGCATGAATTTTTTTGATTGTGCTTAATAGTGTATTTTATTTGTAGGAGTAAATTAGTATAAAAAATAAATAAAGTAAAGCTAAAATGAATTAAAGTTGGAAGATTGCAGAAGAAAATTAAATAAGCAGTTTAATAGATTAATTTAATATAATAATATACTCCCTCCGTCCCATTTTATATGATGTACTTTGATTTGACACAAACTTTAAGAAAAATGGAAAGACTTTTAAAACTTGTGGTCCAAAATGAATGATAGAAATTTGTGTGGTTGTAAATCATTTCATTAAGG
>JAJOOO010023805.1:0-31640 GCA_029582685.1 Solanum piurae | reverse complement strand
AAATGTTGATGGATACAGTGGGGGTCTTCCCCCACCTCCGCGTCCACCTCCGCCTCTCTCTTTATCATCTCCTCCAACTTCGTCATTATCTTTTTCACCCTCTAAAAGAATTCTCCACCATTTTCTCTTGAGAATAAAGCTCAAGATTGAAAAGACATCAAAATCATCATAAATCCAATTTCAATTGCACCACCAAAGAAAAAAAAGTTTAATTAGATTTTGCAGGTTGTTCGTGGTTAGAAGAAAAAGAGGTGTGGTGTTTGTTGGTTCGCCAGATCGGTGTGTTGTTCCTTGTCAACAATGACGAGGAAGAGAGACAGCTAAAGGGGTTTCGATTCGGTGAAGTTGTTGCTCCAATGGTGTAGGTGGTCTAGTTATTTCATTGTTGTTGTTGGTCGAAGCTCCGGCGAAGTTCCGTTTGGAGCAGTGACAGTGACGGAAAAGGGGTGAAAAAAGAAGAAGACAATAAATAAAGAAAATAAATAAATAAAAATACATATATTCATAAAAATAATTTAAAATAAAATTTTAGTAATTTAATTTTGTTGTTCACTCTCTTTGAGAGAGTGAATACATCCACTTTGCCAGATCAGCAATTAGGAAGATAATAATTTAAGTTTTAAACAGTTTAGGGGGTGATAGGATCCCTATAAAGTTAAAGTGTGTAGTTGAGAATTCGACAATAGGTTGGGGGCCTATTTGACCATTTTCTCTTAGTTTTTTAAGAACCACTTCAACCCGCTCCACATCCTTCCCCGCCCCACACAATTTTAAATTCGCCTTACCCCGCCCCTCATAACTTTAAACCCGCTTTTCATCCCCCCTCCCCACCCCTACCATATTGTCATCCCTATACCTGGGAATCAACCTCTCATCAACAAGGTAGGAGTTAAGATAGCCAACAAACTAAGCTAGTAAGATTCTCAAATATTTGCAAAATTCTTAGTCTATTTGTCTAAATTTATGCGACATATTTTTCTTTTATTTTGTCCCAGAAAATAATTTCATCATTCTCAAATTAAAAATAATTTAACTTTAAGTTCTCATTTTACCCTTAATAAAATGGTTTATAGTCACATAAATTATCAAGGAAGACTAAAATTTCAAAAGTTTTTTTAAAATAAAATTTGTGTCAAGTCAAGCAATACCACATAAATTAAAATCGAAATAATAATGGAAAAATTACAAAAATCACATACTTTTAAGGCAAAATTACAATTTATCCCTTAAAAGTTTATAATTACAGAAATCTCTCAAACGGATACAATAATATAAGAGCTGATACATTAATCTGATGCACGAGATACATTAATCGTTAAGTAAGATACATTACATTTTATACATGATACACTAATCTTATGCACATTTTATACATGATACACTAATCTGATGCGCGAGATAACTAATCTGATGCGCTGATACATTAATTTGATGTATGAGATACATTAATCTGATGCGCGAAAATGAAATTTTTTGAAGATTTGTAAAACTTATAAAGGATAATGATAATAAGTAAACTAAAAGGTAGAATTTCTGTAATTTTTCCAATAATATTTGATTAGAAAACTCTGTTTTTCTCTTAACCAAACAAGACGGCACAGATTGCAACGACCCAAACTTTGATGCCGGCCCACAAATGTAGCGTGTACATAAGAGCCTCATAAGTTTTGAAAAAATTACGCTGACGTGATAAATATTTAGATTATATTTATAATAAATAACATATATTAATATATACGAAACACAATTACATTCATAAATCATATTTTATGAGCTCAAAAATTCAAAAATAAATTATGTTACTTACGACTAACGATGACCATTAAAATAAACTATGTTAGCTACAATTTTCACGATGACCATTAGTTACCTAATAAATCCATTATAATTCGTCATTAAATTCAAAAAATCAATTCATGTTCTAATACACATGAAAACATTAAACTGATAAATTCGTGTTTCATAACAAATTGACAATAAAATAGCAAAACAAATGACGCTAATCAGGAGAGAGCAACAAATACTAACCATTAAGAAAATCAACATGTACAATAATACAAACAACAAAGCAATCAACTCATTATCTATCAAATTCGAATAAAAACAGAAATAGATAATCACTTGACCACTAAAAAAAAATACACACATCAAACTTGTTATTATTATTATTATTCCAAAATACATAGTAAAACAACATTATAGTTTTTTTTTTAATTATTATAGAACTGCTAATCTACTACTAATGGATATAATAGTAGTAGCAGTAGCTAGAAAGCCACTGAATATACTCAAGTTAGCTTTCATCAAAACCTAATTACACATATATTAGTACTAGTTAATTAATACTAATAATAATGCATTAACAGAAAACATGGGATTAACATCCACTAATTAATCTCCATGTTTCTGTAGCATAGCAACTCGTACATTAAAAAGGAAAATACGTTATTTACATGTAACATTATTCAGATACCGCTCTGTCACGATCCAAAATCTTTTATTCTTTCATTTCACTGATGCTTGGATCGGGTATCCCCACTGTAGAGCCTGCCATTAAATTAATAAAGGAATTTAATTGAAATTATTAAGTTCCCCTACCAACTGATATCACTAGATTATAAGGTTGTTTAATAATATCTTTTCACGATCTTTTGTAAAAAAATTAAATTATATAGTAAATTATTACTCTATTTTTCAAGTTATCATATATCAAACTCGTCACAAGGAATTACCTATTGTTAAAAATCAAACTTTACATTATCATTTAAAAGTAAATTGTCATTACATCAAGCATAAATTCATCTTGTTTATTATTCTTATGTATTTTTTATGATTTTTTTTCGAAAAAAAACTTTATTATATGTGTCACAAACTAACAATATTTGTAAGACACCTCTTTTTTATCTCACAAATTAATAGGACTCAAAGTATGTGGACCTTTGGTAAGATTTGAATTTCAACTACTTGTGAGACAAAAAGAAACCTCATTCAACTGACAGTTGTGGATTGATAATTAATTTTTTTAAGGGGGGTGGGTGTGGTTAAAAGGACGTACCAATCATAAACAGTGGGAGCATTAGGGTGAGAAGGTTTGTCAAAGACTTCAGCACCAATTCTCTTGGTGGCAATGTTACTCCCTGGATTGAACACACTCCTCCACACATTATCTTTACGCGCCGCCGATGGCGAGTAAGTGTTTGGGGTCACTGGGGTTCCCGGTGTCCCCGGGCTCGACAAGCCTGAGCCCGAGCCCGGCATAGACAAAGACCTTTGGTAGCTCTTGCTTGCTCCTTCTCCTCCTT
This sequence comes from Solanum piurae, assembly GCA_029582685.1. NCBI lineage: Eukaryota > Viridiplantae > Streptophyta > Magnoliopsida > Solanales > Solanaceae > Solanum > Solanum piurae. The sequence continues at coordinate 28,338 of JAJOOO010023805.1, read as the reverse complement.
CCCCGCCTAAAATCGTAACCCAATGAATATTACAGAAAAAAAAAAAATGTATTTGTGATTTTAACTAGATCTCTATAATAGAATATTGCATAATTCATTGCATATATGATATATATAACCAAAAATGATCATATTTTATAAAAAGAAGACCATAAATCTTATCCACGATCTATTGAATCTCTTGATCTATTCAATCTACCTATATACAATATAGAAATAAAACTTCACATACCCCACTTATGAGTTAACATCGATATATTGTTATCAATAAACAAGATTGTTCTAGTTTAGTGCATAAACATAACAACAACCAAAAAAAAAAGATGGTCATATATTAGATACAGGGTAGCATGAGTCTTGTCGATCTATCAAAAAATAATTTTTTACTTGTATAATCTACTTATACAACATAGAAGTAAAATATATCTACAAAATATCCTTCTAGACTTCATTTATGAAATCACTAATAAATTGTTTTCATAAACAAGTGTGTTCTAATTTAATGCATAAATATAACAACAAAAGATCAAAAAAACAGTCTTTCTACTTGTACAATCTACATATACAACATAGAAGTAAAATTCACATACATCATTTTTCACAGATCTCACTTATGAAATAACACTGATATATCGTTATCATAATTATACAAGAGTGTTCTAATTTAGTTCATAAATATAGCAACAACAAAAAAAGGATCATATATTATAAAAAGGTTACCATGAGTTTGGATTAGAGTTATGGACTTTCTAAGTTTGCCAAGGCCTTTATCAGGTTGAGGTCCAGCCATAACATCATCCCAAAGCTTTTCAATTAACACCATCTTTTTTTTTATCTTTTTTTTTTCTCTTTTCTCTTTTAACTCTGAAATGTAAAAATGGTTGTTTGCCTAGTAGAAGTATAAATAGAAGAGTTTTGGTTTGGTGTATATGTATAAAATATCTTCTACTTTTTTTTTGGTAAATTATGTATAAGACACAAAAGCATGGACAAGTTCAGGCCTAACATATATATTATTTTTATTTGTTTTAATTTTATAATTTATTGTTAATTATTTTATAATATTTAAAAAAAACTAAATAATATATGTGGCACATGTGATATTTTGAGAGTTTTAATATGCAAGCAGCCACAATAAACTTAAAATAACTAAATTATCCTCGAACTCAAATTTTATTTCCAGAAGCACACATGTCGATCGATCGAGCCGTGTGTGCTTAGTCCCTCTTATATATTAGTAGTGGATATTTATCTTATAGTTTATGGAAAAAATTTCCCTTTCTTAAATTTTCCAGATTGATGAAGAAATCCGCGGTAAATATAGCCTTTTAATTATGAGTTCATTTGAATTCATAATTTTATTTTTTTATTCAGTTTGATTAATTTAAATTTATACAAAAAGATCTACTTTTGAATATTAACGTTTTTAACAAGATTTTTTGGTATATTCATAATTCAAATATATAATCTCTAATTAGGAATACAGATATCACCCCATCATAATCTCTATTAAGTATTAATAATAACATATCAAATTAAGAATTGAAGTCTGATAGAATAAAGTATTTCAACATCGAATGTCTCATTTGTTATTCAATATCTTCATCGTAGTCTCTCAAAGCATACAAACCATTAAGAAACTATTAGAAAAAAAAATTAAAACAAAAATTCGAATCTAAAACTTCTAATGTAATATTTTTTTAATATATATAATAAAATTAAATGTCATCATTACTATGGAGGTAATATAAAAAAGTGATTACCAGAAGTGTTGATAGAGAGGCCCTTTAGAAATATATTAGTAGGACGAGGCCCAGCCATAACATCATCCCAACCATCTAGAACCATCTTTTTTGCTTCAAAATATTTTAACTCTTAATTTATTATTAAAAAAATAAAAAAATAATACCAAAACAATAAATGGAAAAAAAAATTGGGTTAAATTTATAGAGCTTTGGTGCTAATAAATCGCCTAATCTTTAGTTATTACACGATGATCTGAATTAATCGGATAAGTGGATAATAAATACCGTTTAAGAAAAAGTTAGAAGAATATGATTTAAAGTATACTTGACATAAAATTTAAAAGAATAATATTTTTAATCCCTTTAATTATTATTGTTTTATCTATATAATATATGACTTATCATATTTAATTTTAAATTATTTAAAATATGTACTTTTTTTTATCTTTTTGCGCAAGAAATATATTGTTTACCTTTAAATACAGAGACATTATAATTTAACCAAACATATAATTGATTAAGAGTATAATACATAAAAGTATCCGTTAACTTGACATTAGTTGATAGTATATCTTTAATTTTGAACTTATATAAGTACATATTTAAATTTATATAAAATTCAATAAATTAGTTCACGCATTAGCTACGTATATGAAAATATTATATAAATACACATCTTATTTTTATCATAATCTTTAAAATTTTCCACCATTTAAAAAAATTATAAAATCTCCTCTCAAATATATTGATATCCTCTCTCGAATACATCATGTGAGCTATGTATCCACAAGTTTTCTGGTATATCTGAAATCCTATAATTTAAAAAAAATTATAATTTAAAAAATAATTGAAATAAAATATAATTAGCTCTTAATATTATTATGAGATTTATATAATTTTTACTAAGTATATTGTCGTTGTTGTGATCGAAAATAATGAAACGATTAATAATTCTAAATTATATATAAGTGAAAGAATTAAATATACTTTATCAGATATAATATGCGAAATTTATGAATAAAAAAACAATTGTTAAAAATATTGGAAAGAAAAAGGGATTTTTGGATGGGGTAAATCAATTTTGGATAAGGATGAATTTGGGACCCACCAAAGAGGATGAGTAAGTTATGGGTTGCTTAACAAGTGTCAGTTGTCAGATTAAAATATTGTCCTTTTATTTAGCTTTATAATAATGGAACACTTGCCTTCATTTAGGATTTACTTTGGGATTCTCTAGAAATTTATTTGTATCATGTGTTTATATCAAATTAATAAATATAATAACATAATTCAATGTGATTTCAAAGGTAAAGTATAGACAAGGTGGAATACAATAAAATAATTTAACGTAATTTTAAAAATGAAGTCTAGAAGAGACTATTTTCAACATACTATTAACTAAAAGAATTCATTTTCAAAACAAGTTTGAAAAAATACAAGAACAAGAAGTTGTATATATTACTACATAACATATATTTCCACTATTCAGTTATGATTTGAAATTACATATTCATAATGAATTTAATTGGTTCAATATATCTTTTTTGTCAATTTGACAATATTTCATTTATTTTAATTAATGTGCACTTCTTTATATTCTGTCTAGAAAAGAATGTTAAAATTGAATGAAAAGAATGTCAAAGTTAAATGATGTCACGTAAATTAAGACAGAGCGAAAGAGAGTAAATCACAAGAATAGAGCATCATCATCATTCGATTGATATTTGATAAATTTGAAACTTTTGTCACATAACCAAGGATTAAAAATTGTCCTTTTCAAGCTTGGTGTGCTGGAAGATGTGGGTTAAACTACACCAAGAATCAATTTCTAATTTTGTATAATATTGAAAATGGAATCGACTACTATACTTTTTTGAGGCACGCATATACAAAAGAAATTCCTTTCTTGTCCAATACGATATTGAATATAAGAAAATACTTGTCAAAAAATCTTTACTCAGTCATTTGGTTGGCAAGATGAGAGTAATAATCTCATGATATTGCATAAAATTAGAGATATCAACACAATGACCATACTCTATGACATCTTGCACAAATCCTTCAAATATATTGTCGATTTTGCCAAAAAAATGGCGCTGGTTGTGTCATTCAGATCCTCCAAAAAAAAAAGTTGTTCGTTGTGTGTCGAGTTGACCAAAAGTTAGCAGTTTTGAAGGATCCAAGGATGCAGCGCACATTTGAGGATCCGAGCAACATAACTTAGTGATACCATTAGGCCTTGAGTCCACAATTATGGAACTTGCTTTAATACTGTGCAGCTAATGACAGTAAAAGGATGTGTAATAGCAAGAAAGGATATATAGCAAAAGGATTAGATCTCCAAAGACAAATCAAGAAGCTACAACATACACAGTGTAGTCTCAGAACGTAGGGTTCGGAAAGGGTAGAGTGTACGTAGACTTCATGCCTACCTCAGAAATAGAGAGGCGGTTTCCAATAGACAAATCATAAAGTTTATACACTTAAAAATAAGATAGCAACTTAAAGATAGTTGGAACATTAACACATTAGAACAACCTTCAAAAGCTCAATACCTATTAAAACCAACAGCACTGTCTCCATGTCATTCAAATTGCTGCAAATAACAGAATCAATGAAGAACTAAAGAGGATGTAACATTTCTTAGGGACATGACATTCTGGTGTCAAAGAGGGACCATGGGGTTTGATCCAAGCGTTCAATGTACATTGGATGTACACAAAGGTAGTCATGGACTACGTTTATGGCACCACGCGGATGTTAAGCATATGACACTAGGGTTTTTTCACAAGTCAATTCGGAGACCAACCTGCTGTATCAATTACATAAACAGTGCTCAAGCTGAGAGAAATTAGCAAACAATGTGTGCCCTCGAGAGGAGTGGCTCAATACTTATTCCTGCTAGGATGAAATAGAAGTAGAGTCAGAAATATATGTGTCAGTGTTATGAAGTAAACAAGTTTAATAATTTTAAACAAGAATTCTCCTAGATGAGCCCAGCATACTGTATTCCACATTAGTATTTGAAGGAGTTCCAACAACTTATGATTTGGTGTGTCCAACACTATACCACCATTCAAAAACTCAAAATGAATCAGTTAACAACTTATAACATGACGTTAACAACTTAAAAACAGATTTCGATTGAAAGTTGTGATACCAAATGGACCAAACACATATCTTAGCAAAGGGCATGCCACAATCAACTGAAAGAGAGAATTCATTTTATTCCTCAATGGAGTCATTGTGGTCTTGTTCCATGGTTGCAGCATTCCTGGATTGAGTCATTTGGTGTTTTTTCATGGATGTGTTATTATACGATTGCATTTCCTGGATTGAGTCATTTGGTGTTGTTTCATGGATGTGTTATTATACGATTGCATTTCCTGGATTTGAGTCATTCTGATCTTCTCTATCAACTCTTCTGAAAATCACATTTTTCAGATTTGCCAGCCACGAGCTATAGCACATAGTATTCGCTAACCCATGAAAAGATAACCTCATCTACTATCCTAGCTTTAGTGCTAATATCCACATTCAAATAGTGACAGGAACAAAATTCAAGTGCACATACAACAAAAGCACTATGTTGCTAATAATAGAGTAGCATGCACTAAGGACCTCCAAACTCATCGGCACATAAAGATGTCAAACCCCACAAAGTAGTACCAACAACAACATACTCAAAATCCAGGTGCACATACAACAAAAGCACTATGTTGCTAATAATAGAGTAACATGCACTAAGGGCCTCCAAACCCATCCGTACTTAAAGATGTCAAACCCCCACAGTAGTACCAACAACAACATACCCAGTGTAGTCCCACAGTGTTCAGAGTAATACACACAAATATTACTCATGTGTTATTTGCAGAGGCAACAGACTGCAAGATATTAGTAAAGAGGATAATTGTAAACTATACACAGAATCTTCACGGTAATGAGTTGGAAATCAGAAAGGATCTTTAAGACAAAATCATGATGCAAACTAATAAGTCATTGTCGCCTCGTGAACATGGAGGCTTAGACAGTCATATGTTCTTGCAACTCATCTGTAAAATTTCCCATGAACAGTCACAGAGCCCATCCTGAAGGGAATTTATGAACTCTTTCTACATAAACAGCTCCGCTCATTTGCACTTAAGGACCACTGTTTGGCTCAAGACCGCTTTCCTTTTACTTTGATACGTTTTGCTCAACTCTAGACTAGAAAAATGCAACTTGTTTTTTTGCTTTGCTTTATTAAAACATTGAGAAGACGAAAAAAGTGAAGGAGAATAATCACAATAACAGAGCTTTTTAGCTATGCCTTCTATAAAAGATTGAATTAAACTTCATTCAACTACAGCAGGCAGCTCCGAGAATAGTTTGAGTATCGAAATGATGAAAGCATGGTTGGTAGGTTATTGGCATGAACTGTAAGTGATTTTGTGACTAATGTAAACCTAAGGAACAAGGGAAGTTGAAAAGTAAGGGGCCAAAAATCCAAACAAAATAACACAAGGCTTACCTTCAAACGTTCATCTCTCCCAACTTAAAATGAATTAGGCTTTGGATAAGGAATCAAATTAAAGCACTCTAACTCTAGTTTCTAACGCATCAAATTGTTGGTCAATTGGTCATCCTATTAAAGTTATGAGCATTTTACTAAAGGTTGTTTGTAAGAGTCTTCCATGTGTGCGGACAGAACAAGGCATGCATCCAAAAACAGCACAGTGGGATTTAGCGAGCATGGGCAATCCCGGGCCCCTGTCAGCATGCATGTCCATCAGGTCCGGAACTATAAAACAGCCTAGGGTCAAGGAGAGAGGATTATGAACACATTTTTATGAATATGATTTCTCTCCACCCCATTCGACCAAGGCATCATTTCCACTCAGCTAAGGTGAGATTTTGGGGTATCTTGAGTTAATTATAACTTACTACTACTACTACAACAACAAACCAGTGTAATCCCACGAGTGGGGTTCGGGGAGGGTAGTGTACACAGCCTTTACCCATTTATCACAACTCACAAACTCAGTATTAACATGATCAGCCTTGTAATCCATAGATGTTTCTCTCAATGAGAAAGAGGCCCTTATCACTGGATATGAATACACCATAAGATTAAATTACGTAGGTAGCACCCCCCCATTCTGATTAATCTTCAAATAGATCAAGAACACACCAAAATTTGATCTTCAAGATTTAATCTATTTAAGTAATTCCACCACTTCCAATTCATCAAATGAAAATATTAGTGATGGTTAAGAGTATTTATGAGATATTTTTTAAAAATAAATAAATTGGGGGTAGGAAAATAGGGGAGGAGATTACAAGGTGGGGAATCAAACCCTCATCAACAAGGTGAAAGTTCAGGTAGCTAACCAACTAAGTTACTAAGATTTCCCCGTATTTATGAAATATGTTGAAGGTTTGAAGTTGAGAACTCATGAACCCTAATAGTAGCCATTAATGGTGGTAGTAGTTGTTGACTTTGTGATGGCATTCAAGGTAGATTCCAAGTGTTTGATGACCATTAATTGACTTTGAAGCTACCTTTGCTTAAAAGGGAGGACCTTAAGGTGAGTTAAAACATGTCTTTACGAAGGTTCTTTTCTCATAAAAATCATACTGTCAAGGTGCTTGTAAATGTATTAAATGTTAATGTGCGTTTGATTGGATGTCTTAAATGTTAATGTGTGTGTGATTGGAGCAGACAAGCATGCATTATCCATAAATATTTTAAGCCAAAGTTTACATGCTTAAGTACGGAAACTAGAAGTGTTTTAATGATCTCTTTAAAACATGTTTAAGTGTTTTCCAATTGTTATGAAGTCATACTGATACAACCCCACCTTTGAAGACATATTTCAGAAAAAGAAAGCGTGAAAGGGGAAATAGAGAGTCTGGAACTGCCGATGGAAACAGTCAGCCAAACATTAAGTAACTGCCTCCTAAGATATTCTCCAGCAGTTACCAATATCATTAACTACTATCAGATTAGGCTTTACAATTTTTCTAGTAGTTTGTTGTAGACAACATGTTTCCTATAAATACCTGGTTAGGATTATTTTTAGGTAGGATTGAGTATATATTTGAATATCAGTTTCTGGGAGTTTTGTCCACTCCATATGGACAAATTTCTTAATTCTTGATTGTAATTTGTGTTTAAGATTCTTTCACAATCTATTATCAATAGCAATTTCCTTTCTTTCTCATTTACCTTCTTAAGCTTTCCAGTATCTAATACAGACAAATTTGAAGTTTGTTTCATGCTTCATATGAGAAGTTCAAAGACTTGTTTTACGATTCAAAGTGGAGAATTCTATAATGAACTTTACATGATGCAACCTGCAATCAGCCTTTATTGCTGCCATGGCCAGGCTGCCTTCACTACAGCAATCGCAACCACCAGTCTGCATTCAGAAGTCAGAGCCCTAATTGCAAAAAAAAATTAACCCAGAACCATTTCATCTCCGCCAACATCTTTAGTCACCATTAACCACTTTTCTCTACCTCAATTTCTTACCCATTAAATGATTTTTTTCATCAGAATTATGTCAAACCCAGTAGCAAGTGTAGCAAGAGTTCTTTAAGGAGGAATAGGGTGAAATTGTAGAAGCTGGAGAGGTAAAAGGAAGGGAAGATGGAGAAATAAGGAATGGGGAAAACGAAATGATTCAAGAAAAAGTTGAATAGTTTGTTCATTTAAAGCTTCAGATACCAAATTTTGCATTACTCGCCTCGTGTGCAGACCACGCAAGTGCCACATAGCTAAAAATGGCGTATTAGACACATTTTTGAAAGATTTGGTGTGTAACGACTCCAGTGATCAAGGAGTGTGTAAAGGAATTTTGGGTAAAACTTCGAGGGTAAAACTGTATTGTATTTTTTTATTTTTGGTGTAAAGAGAAAGGTTTAGAGAAAACAGAACAAATTGTAGAATTATTAGGATCCTTGTAATCTGTTGAGTATTTTTTTTCTCTTCTTTTGTTCCCCTCTGTTTTTTGAAGGTCACCAGCATACCCTTAATGCTGAAAAATACAACATTACCATTTTCAAAAAAAAACTCAGGGGTAAACTATGTATTAAGCCTCTCTGAAATTAATGATTGCATGGCTTGTTAGACCAGAGCAGAACAGGTGAGATGGTTTGGAATGTCAAGTAAAAGCATTGCGAGCCGGCAACGGATCAACTAGAAATCAGACAGTGACAGCTTCTAAGTTTCAGAATCACCAACTAGACAATAGATTCCAGCAAGTAAGTTCTATGCTTGGGCTTCCCAAAACTGTTGTAAAATTTAAAATTGAGCATTTGAGCATATAGAAGAGATGAGTAAAACAGATGAAGAAGCAGAAGATTCACAAGTCTAAAGAATAGAACATAGGTGATGTGGAAACAGATAAAAGAGAAGAACACGGCGATATAAAAGAACAGAAGAGTGAGGAATAGGAGCACCAAACCAGAAGACAGACTAAAGAAGCAGCATATACAACTGAAAGCAGAAGTGGACACAGTCCTAAGTGTGATACGCTGAGCACTTTGCAGGCAGCAGTGTTTCCAATTACCTCAGCTAACACAAATGGTTCTTCTCATTTTCAATCTGTTACTGAAACTGTAAAGAGAATATGCACTCAAGTCAGTGATATCAAAATAATTATTAACAGGAAATCTCTTCTTTTAGTTTCTAGTTTTAGAGCGTGAGAGGGTCACTTACATTTAACTTGAATCTCCTTGTTACAGTTAGCTTTAAGTCTAAGCACAAAGCGCAGTTAAATCACGGATTTTAACGAAGAAAAGCGCATTATAAATTAACATTTTGAAATACATGAAGTGCAGGAAACGCATAATAGACACAAAAAACAGTTATATGACAAGACGTTATGAATAAGAGAAACTAAACATGATTAAAGAAAATTATGACAAAAATATGTAGTCATAGGCGGATGGAGAAAAAAGGTGAGGCTTACATTATCAAACGTTTACAGAATCCCATGACAGGTCTGAGGTGAGGAGAGGTAGAGGTAGGCCGAAGAAACATTGGAGAGAGGTGATTAGACAAGAAATGGCACACCCGCAGCTTACCGAAGACATGACCCTACATAGAGGATATGGAGGTCGAGGATTAGGGTAGAAGGTTAGTAGGTAATCGAGTGTCTTCTAATTTGTTGTTGGCACATCGTATTATTTGTTATTGCCTTTATTCTTTTATTCATTAATTTCATCATGACTTCTTCGTAATGTATTCCCTTTTCATACATGCTTTAATTTGCTTTACTTGAGTCGAAGGTCTATCAAAAACAATCTCTCTACCTTCACAAGGAGGGGTAAGGTATACCTACAGTCGTACACACCACCCTCCATTTGAGATTACACTGGGTTGTTATTTCATGCCAAAAGGAAACTATTTTTTTTATCAAGTAATAAGATTTTATAAACAAAGGGCAGAGTATACAAAGGGCATAAAACACCCACGTATAAGAAGTATACCCAATCTTCTATACATATAAGGACCTCATGGGTGCACCAAAAGGAAATCAGGACAAATGGCTATTCCTTAGATGTATGCTATCAAAAATTCTCCTATTTCTCTCTCCACGCAGTCCACACAATTGCTAGTGGAGCAACAACCCACACCCGGTGTCTTCTCTTCCACCCTATGAAGGTCCATCTAAATGTAAAAAGAGATTGTAGTAAAAAACATCCAGGATTACAAGAGGAGTTTATTGGACTTGGAATTAGAAGGAATCTACAGGACTGGCAGGTTACTACATCAATTTTGGTTTCATAGTTTCCGACTTATAATCCTGCTCCACTCTAGAGTACTCATCAAGTGGTTGAATATCTCAGTAATATTACGTTCGTGATTGTTTAAACTAACTTGTTTCAATGAAGAATCAACTACAACTCATTCTTCTTAGTCAGGTCATAAATTCTTTTATAAGCAAAGGGCATAAAATACCCACATACAAGAATTAGAATTGTAAGTAATTTTTGGTGTTAAAAGATCGACGTAGATTAATTAGAATTAGTAGATCTGTTAGGGTCATTGTAAGTAGTTTCCTTCCCCTTTCTCCCTGTTTCTCTTGTGAAGGTTGCCAGCATTATATGCCGAAGAATACAACATTACCAGTTTCAAAAGAAAATACCTACATAACAAGAAGTATACCAAAAAGCAAAAAATCTTACAAAAAATGACTTCCTAGGAGCAACACCTGATCTTCTATACCTAACTAATGTAACCTCATGGGTGTACCAAAAAGAAATCAAGGATACAAAGCTATTCTTCAGGTGTACATAGTCCTTCACTATACTTTTTTTTGAAACTGGTAACTTACCTCAGCATTAAGGGCTATGCTGGCCACTTCCAAAAAGTATTAACAGAGAAGAGAGAGAAAAAAAGAAGAAAAAAGAAACAGAACTTACATTACAAGAACCTATGAAATCCACTAATTGGATTTCCTCTTCTATATTTTATTCTTTACACCAAAAACCTAAGAAAGTACTTACTTTCCATTTAACTTCTGTATTGAGCATTCTTTTCCTTCAAAAATCTTCTGATTCCTTTCCCTTCCAAATATTCCACCAGATACAAGCAGGAGGTACTGTCCTCCACCACTTCTTTTGACTCTTGCTGCCCCCCTTTCTGATCCAACAGCTCAATAAGTCTGCTGTGTATTCTGGCATACACCAGTTTAGGCTAGCTAAATTGAAGAATAAAGCTCATACTTGTGTTGTTACTTCACAATGCAAATGTTTGTTGGTTTTCAGTGCCTCTTTGCATAGTAAGCATCTAGAGGCTATCTTGATGCCCCTTTGCTATACTGTTAAAAGCTCTTATATTGTTCTCTCCAAATAGTCCACATAAGTGCAAGTGGAGCCACATCCCACGCCATGTGTCTTCTATCCCGCCCTCGAAAAGTCCAGCCAAACAGTACTTCTTTGACTGTGCCTGGCATCACCCATTGAAGACAAACCAATACAGTAACTCCCACCACAAACTAACGCCATTGGGCAATGTAAAAGGAGGAGATTGACATCTTCACCCAAATTTTCGCACATTTAACACCAACCGACACATGTAAGCCTCCTCTTCCTTAAGTTCTCGGCCATCAATATTACCCCTTTCACAACTAGCAAGTGGAAAAAACACACCTTTCTCGGTACTTTGGGGATCCACACTGCAACAACAACATACCCAATGAAATCCCACAAGTGAGGTCTGGGGAGGGTAGAATGTACACAGACCTTACTACTACTTCGTGGAGGTAGAGAGGTTGTTTTTGAAATACCCTCGGCTCGAGTGCATCAAACCCAAATAAAAGAAGAAGAAAACAATGAAGAAGGCATAGCAGTTAATAAGAAAGCAGTATAACGTCTACAAGAAAGAAACAATAACAACCAAATAGTGTGTTAAGATCCACAACGCAAGATATGGAAGGAGTCTATTTTTCCATTTCTTGTGGTGTTACCATATCTTGCAATCCACACCCCGAGATATGGAATAATAGACTCCTTCCTATTCAAAAGATTCCCATAATAGGACTTAACCAAAAGTACGTCATGACTCATGGTTGCCATGTGACGTACTTTGTTTTTTTAAGCAACTCCATCGAAGTCTGGAACTATGTGACCTCCCAATCTTGCAAGTACCTCCAGAATCTCAACTCCTAATGAACTTCTTCATCTTTTAATCTCAACTACAACATTTAGTGGTTCAAATTGTCAAGGAGTTGCAAAAGCAACAATAACCTATATTGGTTTCCAATCATCATAGGAGAACATAAGATCATCTAGATATTTTTTAGGTTTATCTAGTAATTGAAACATTAAATAAAGATAATCTTATCTTTAAGATGAGATTTTCTCTCGTTTTTTTGAAATAGGTAACTTTGTATTCACACAAAAGAACTCATCAAGAAATTAATGAGGAGGGATTTACGGGGGTGCCATCATTCTCAAATCTAAAAACAAATTTTCAAAAATTTACAATTGGCCTATAAACTCCACTAAACTATCTACTTCCCCCGCTAAATCTTGCTTACACCAAAAATACAAAAGACTAAGACATCTCATCTTGATCATCTGGGAGCTGCTAACCCTCCCTTCAAAGCACCTCTCATTCCTTTCTTTCCATATTGTCCACCAGATGCAAGCAGGGACATTTTTCCACCAATCTTCCTTTGATACTCTCTTACCAATTCCTTGCCAATGTGTTAGTACCTCAAAAGTGGTTCTGGGTATTGTCCAATTAACTCCGAGTATACAAACGAACATGTTCCACAGATTTGTAGCTATCTTGCAATGCAGAAATAAATGGCCGTTTACTTCAGACTCTTGACATATAGCACCTTGAACATGTAGCAAGATGAGATTTTCTCTCGTCTTTTAGCGAGAGATAAGATTTTATCTATTGGTGTTATTTCCTCCTAGTTATAGATAGAATTTTCTTTATTTTAGGAATTCCAAATTCAGAGTTCCTACTTTGTATATAGGATACTTACAAACTTTGTTTGCTATACACTTAACTTAAATAATATTTGATAAATTGATATCTCCCCATTTCTTTCTTATTCATTTTCTTATACTTCCTTCTCCAATCGCTATTTCTGTCTATTTCTCCGATACTTCCTCTCTTGTTTCTCTTTTTGGCACTACATCATAGATAATTTCCAAATTCATAAGTCAAAGCCTAAGCATATGGCTATGGTCTCAACAGATTCATCACTCAACAATGTAGGAACGCCTAGCCAAATGTTATAAGATCCATCAATTTGTGTATACATAGTTACGCAGTCAAATACAAAAAAGACAAAATGTCAAAACACTTTTTACTCAATATCAGAATGGGTGTTAATGAAGGCTCAATTGAGGCGCATTTAAGCCTTGAAGTTGAACATCGTTTTTGGTTAGCACTTAAAGCTTCAACAACAACGCAACTATAGTGGGAATTTTTTTCGCTTTTAGCCTTTGATAGCATCAACATACAGAAAGTGTCAAACTATTCCCACTAGGGTTGCGTATCGGTCGGTTCGGTTCGATTCGGTTTTGAAGTTAAGCGGTTTGACTTATCGGTTATTAATTTGTAGACATGCTAAACCATTATAGAACTGTTAAGATATTGGCTTATCGGAGGAACTTCAATGACTGGGAAATTCATTCAGTCATTGAGTTCTTCAGAATGTTGGAGGAACTTAAAGGGACTAGTGAAGAAAGAGACTGACTTAGGTGGAAGTTGGATAGCAAAGGTAGTTTCAAGGTGAACTCTGCTTACAAGTTTTTGAACCAAGGAAATCTACAAAGACAACATTGGCCATGGAAGCATATATGGAAGATCAAAATCCCCTTCAAAGTTGTCTGTTTTACTTGGTTATTGGCAAGAGAGGCTGTTTTGACACAAGAGAACCTCAAGAAGAGGAAATTCTCCTTGTGTTCCAGATGTTACCTTTGTGGTGAACAGGTTGAGACAGTTAGCCATCTGTTTCTACAGTGCAGGACAACTACTCAGTTGTGGAGAATTTTTGTTAGCCTTAGGGGTATTAGTTGGGTCATGCCTAACAAAATAACTCATTTGCTATATAGCTGGGAGGAAGCAGGAGTAGGAGCTGCTGACAAAGACAAATGGAGGATTGTCCCGGCTTGTATCTGGTGGACAATATGAAAGGAAAGGAATTCAAGATGTTTTGAGAGCAAAAATTGTGATCTACAGATGATCAAACTAAATTGCATTAGACTTTTTTGTTTCTGGTGTAAACAAATATACTTAGAAGACACTGACTCAATTATAGACATCCTAGGAACTTGTTAGAATTAGAGTCAGCTATATGTCTCTTTTTTTCTGCTGTAAATATGGAATGAACCATGCACATGAGTTGCCAGAATGCATCTTGCTCAAAAGCAAACACTGTCACGTTATAGAATAACCGAAAGTTTGAGACAACCTAAAATAAAAGTATGAAACTAAAAGTTTGAGACAACCTAAAATAAAAGTATGAAACTAAACTCTAAGTCAAGGACTTTATATACCAAATGGTATAAATATAATTATTTAATTTACTATCGGGTTATCGGTTAACCCGTTAAGAAAAAGCTTCAAACAGTTAAGAATTGATACCCCGATAATAAAAAAATCAAAACCATTACCAAAACCGCTAACCAATAACCCATTACCGATGAAAGAATAACTTTTTTTTGGTTCGGCTTATCGACTTCGATCCGATTTCGAACCGCCCTAATTCCCACTACAACATGTACTAATACACCTCAATTTCAAACCAGTTGGGGCAGGATATATGAATCCTCATGAATCATGTTTCTCCAATCAAACTCATCTCAAACCAAAATTATATGCAAATACAAAGAAGAAGTACTATAAGTTCTCTACATTTTCATTTCTGATAAATGGGCATTTTATAAACAAACGAAGCACAAAGATTGTGCAGTGATTACATCAGGATCCTTGCAAGTTTTTTTGAAATTTCCATATCCAGGAACCTTCCAAAACCTCAGTTCATACCTACTGTAGCCTGAGAGGTAACTGATAAAATCTAAAAAATCTATCTACATCATATTACATTTTCACAAGTTATGTACAACCAAATTCAAATAACCTTTTCATTGGCCCAAGTCCCCATTAGAGAAGTACTATTTAGATATTGATTAGTGCCATAGGCAGAAGGTAAGTTTTCTTTTTACATATTTTAGTGTATTTTCTTAAGGTTGAAACCATCTCAAAGTAAAATCCATAAGCCAGTGGAATAGACCATGATACTCTTTGTGTGCCAGAAGAATGAAAACAGAAGTTATTGAAACCTGTGTGATCAGAGAATGAGAGAAAAGGAGCAGATATATTGATGACTTGATAATTTGATCAATAAATGACGCCAATTTGTAGGTGCCAAACACATACAAATATAATATTTGTACGACGCGGACAACATTTAGCTTAAAACCTTAAACAATTTTAATATTCTAAACTATTAACACTCAATACTCTTAACAACATGAATCACAAAAACCTATTTAGGAACTGCCATTGC
The DNA here is from genome assembly GCA_029582685.1 of Solanum piurae. Lineage (NCBI taxonomy): Eukaryota > Viridiplantae > Streptophyta > Magnoliopsida > Solanales > Solanaceae > Solanum > Solanum piurae. The sequence goes on along the minus strand of JAJOOO010023805.1, from coordinate 12,569 downwards.
TATAACCCCAATGAGAAGTTACAGTACGATAGTTGACTTCAATTGTGGACACAAGTGCTACAACTCAGTAAACACAACAGAAAAATTCTTCCAACCCATAATGGTAGCAGAAAAGTTCCTAGCTAAACAGACAATCCGTACACAAAATAAATGGTTTTGAAGTCTTCATTCTAACCCCTAGAAGTATCAAATTAGGCTCACAAAATTGTGCTTTACCAATTCACTATTGTTGGCAATATGCTTAGCATAACTGATTTAATAGATTCAAGATTTTCCATATAAATCCACGCACCCTTATGCTGACCAAAGCTCATTTAATGTTATCACGATTTTCCATATTTTTCCACGTACGCCTGCAAACACAAATTACTTGTCAAATTAGGGATGAACAGACTTCACATGGACTGAACTCTTTAAAGCATAGGTATTATTTTCGAAGCATGTCTGACCTCAATGAGCTTAGCAAGTTTTTGCTGAGATAAATCAAGATACTGTCTGATTGATTCAGCCGTACCAGGAATCTGATTGGGGTGCAAAGAGTTGACAACTTTATCAATTGTCTTCTTGACTATCATCTTGTAAGCATCCTTACTCATGAGACCTTCACTCCAAGTTGGCCTTAATAGTTCTTTAACAAATTCTACAAGAGCAGCATGAAAATGCTTCATAACTCTAGACTCTTTGTTCACAGATCTGTCTGTCTTCCGGTCAATATCAATTTCAGTTCCGTGTCTGAGCCTCTCAGACTCTGATTGTGTCTTTTTTCTGGTCCTGGTGCGCGGTAGTTCAGTAGATAATTGTTTATCTGCTTTTGTGGCACCTCTGAGGTTAGCAGATCTTGAATACTTCTCTTCTTTTGAAGAGGTATTGATTTCCTGATGAGCAACTGCTGTATCTGCTGTATCTGTTTCATTAGTAGACATATCTTTCTCGGACAGGTTGTCAGGCAATATATCCCTATGGTAGATATTACCAGAAATTGGAACTTTATTGGAGCTCTGTTCTGGACCCAAGGTTCCTGTTGAAACTGGATCAGCATTTGCCTGCATATGCTTGGTTACTACAGGTCCTCCTTTTGCAGAGGAAGACAATTTTGAGGGTCCATCTCCTACATTACTTTGATCAATACTATCACGAATAGGATCATATAGACTTTCAGGACATCCGATCATTTGACTAAGCAAGAATGATGGTCGAAAAGGAACAGATGGCTCCCAATCGTCAAAAGGCGCCATAGTTCTATAATCAGATGAGTATCGTGTGTCCCATGATAAATCAATCCGAGAAAGTTCAGTTTTGGAACTAGGAAATGCTGAAGACTTATGATGCAAAGAGGTGGATCTAGAAGAAGAATACTCTTGGCTACAATCCAAAAGCTTCTGATCATCAAGGGCATCTATGTTCCGCGAAGAAGAACAATGATGAGACAACCTATCTACAGAGTCATTAAAGACTCGCAAACCATGTTTTTCAAACACAGACCGGTTCCTCTTATGATTCATATCATCCAAACCTGAGGTGTAAGGGGAAACTACTGTATTTTGGTAACTGTCAGACAACAGGACTGAGTTAAGCTTTCCATCCTGGAGGATATTCTTATGTAAGAAGCCATCTTTGAGTAATGGTGAAGAAGAGGTGCTATAACCAGCCAAGTACGATTTACATCCAAGACTCTCTCTTCTGAAGTCTGGGGTGGACGAAGGTCCATCTGTACGCATATGCAATTCCTCGTCACCTCTCAATTTCAGATTTTCTCCAGATTGAACTGCTGATTGTACTGAATCAGAAGAACCATCCAGCACTGATCTTTTGCCACTCTCTTCCAAACCTAAAGGTAATAAGGAACCTCATCCCAATTAGTTAAGCAAGGTTTCACAATATCAAAGTAAAGTACGTTAACAAAAACCTAAAGGACTATGGTTCAGGATTACCTTTGTCATCTGCAAGTTTGCTTTTTATCATTGTATCATCTAGGCCACCATCCTTATCATGGCTAATCACATGATCCTTTATGTGAAGAAATCTACAAGAGTTCCCTTTGATGCACCAACCCCTGGCAAAAAACTCACATCTCATTGCTAATCTTTTGTTTTCGCCCCTAGAATCAGCAGCAGGGGACAAACTTCTTTGCATTGTCTTGAGAACATCCAACCTGGAAAGACTAGATATTATCAAACTTGGTTCTACTAAAACTATATGGAAAATAACTTCCAATAAGGGACATTCAAAAGCAGCATAAACCCGCAACTTCCAACTACAACAAAAAATACCGAACAAGGAATCGGCAGTATAACTAAAACCTTGGTGATGTTTGCTTTAAATCGTCCATAGCTTCTTGATCACCTCCATCAGTAAACTGAACACCAATAGCCACCTTGCCAGAAACATCGGTCAATGTTTCAGCATCCAGTTCTTGACCAGAACACTGGATTCTCTCTGTATTTGTTTCACCATCCTCAAATCCAGAAGCTTGAACATCAGAATCTATGTGGGTTCTTTTTCCTGCAAGAGCTCCAAATGGATCTCTGTGAGTCTCCAGAATACCATATACAATCTTTCCTTCAAAACTAACCACTGTTCCCATATGATATAATACGAGTTCTCACCATCTATCCTCTCTCTTGTTCCATCTGAATCAGAAATTCTGCAACTCTCATTAGCACCTTCAATCAAAGGGGTATGCTGTGGTAAATTTGCTACAAGTTCTTGTTGAGAAGAAAAGTCTGATCTTAATAGGTGTTCAAGCGCCAAAGGTTCCAGAACTTGGATACCATCTACAAGGAAGAAATATATCAATAAAGACTCTTGCCAATGTAAATGTCTCCACCATAAAACACAAGCAAGCTCTCTGTGGCAGAACCTCCATGAAGAAGTCAGTCTAAACAGAAAAAGAGGTTGTGTAATCCTAACAGATCGACCAAGGACACAGGAAACTTAGTGCATCCCAGAACGAGAACATCAGCACAAAACACAAAAGAAGCACTTTAAGAAGTCTAGACTCTTTTTTTCCTGGATCAACCCTACATCTTGAGATTAAGACTGTTCAATACACATGTAAAGTTGAAAGAAATTTCTACTGAATTCTGCAGATAAGTGATATTAATCTGGGTAAGGTGTTGTTGAGTGATATTAATATTAATACCATGTTAAAAACAATGGAATCGACCTTTGTATGAGAAGACCCAAATATAGTAATATATCTGGACTGTATGGCCTAAACACCAATACAAATAACACACATGAGGACACGCGTCAGACACTATCATGTACCTTTTTAATTTTTTGATGAAGATCCTGTTTTCTCTTCAGACTTGTATCCTTGACTTACACATCAGCCTTCCTGAATTCATACAAAATGTGCAGATTGTTTCCTATATTAGATTGTTTGGTCGCCTTTATGAGAAGTATGCCACCTTGTAACATTGCTAAGATGAAATAATGTCTTCATGATTTGTTATTTATTAAATATCAATTCCAAGCTATATGTTTAAATTAAACAAAAATATTGTACTAATGGTATCATGTTCCCTAATTTAAATAATGTCTTCATGATTTGTCTTGGTGTTTTGTTTGAATTCATCACCATATGGAAGTACCACAACTAACTTGTGACAGGCAGTGCTCTAATTCTTGTCAATCGTTTGCATAAAGCACTAGTAACATAGCTGTTTACTGCACCAGTAAGATTTTCGGCGATCAGAATACCCTCCTTACTGCCTTACCTGTCTCAAAAAAATACCCTCCCTTTGGACCAATCATAGCCTTCTAAACTCGGTGGATAATGGGCCCGCCCCTAATTTATCTCTCCCAATCTTGTGGATTTTTCCTGAACTTCAAATCCCAATAAATATGTCATCTTATGTCCTGCCTTATAAACCTCATGAGTCATCATATCCTTTTGGCCAAAATGTTGTTGATAGTCAGAAAGGAAATTATCATAATATCATTCATCATCACACCACCTATCCTTCCAAAATCTGAACTATTTCACTGTCAACTTTAAAAGTGATGTGATCGCTAAACTTCATCTCTCTTCATGATATATCCCCATAGTCCACATCCATAGGGTAAACAAATGTTTCTAGCCACCCGGCCCCATTCTTGTTGTCATGTGTTATCACTTGCCCTCCACAGAGCCTATATCCAATATATGAACCTCCAAGGACACTTTCCAAGAGATCCGTCACTCGAGCACACCAAACCTTTTAAGAGATGTGATACCACCTCCCAATGCGTTAAATATAACTTGTTTATTGTATCTTACAACAATTCTTTGTAGCCTCTTCAACCATTTGATACCACCACTAGTGCATGTGCATGAGACATGAATACACGAGTGCTTGGTCCTGATGGTTTCTCTTGGCGTTTTTCCAGCGGTGCTAGAATACGGTCAAAACCAATGTGATGGATACAATTGTTATGTTCCAAGATAGAGGTGAATTCAAGAAAAGTATGAATGGTTCATTCATAGTCATCATCTCCAAACGGTTGGAGCTTCAAACATGAAGGACTATAGACCTATCAGTCTGGTGGGAAGCATCCATAGGATCATTTCTAAGGTGCTTTCCATTACACTAAGAAGGTGTTGGACGAGACCGTCTCTACTTCGCAGAATACTTTTGTGAAAGGTAGACAAATTTTGGAGGTTGTGTTATGCAAATTTGACATTGAAAAGGCCTACGATCATATGAATTGGAGATCTCTAGATTTCATTATGCTACAAATTGGGTTTGGGGAGAAGTGGAGGAAATGGATTCATTTTTGCATCTCTTCGGTGAGATTTTTGTCATGGTAAATGGTAATCATGTGCAGTTTTTTGTGAGCTCAAGGGGTTTGAGACAAGGGGATCCCCTACCACCGATGTTTTTTTTTGTTACAGAAACTTAGTTATGATGATGAATAGAAGTGTTCTAGCGGATTATTTGAAGGATTGGTGAAATTTTAGGGACCACTTCAGTGTCTTATTTGTTATTTGTGGATGATACCTTGATTTATGTGATGTAGTGAGACCCGATTGGATTACTTAGGCCAAGTCCTTACTTGGTTTCAAGTGGTATCAGGCCTCAAAATTAATTTGAGGAAGTGTGAGATTATTCCAATTGCGAAGGTGAATAACTTGGATCACTCGCTCTAGTTTTGAATTGTAGGGTTGGGGCCCTTCCAACTACCTATCTTGGAGTACCTTTAGGCGCTACGAACAAGAATCAAACGGTGTGGAATTCGATTCTTCAGAGGATTGAGAAGAGACTAGTAGGGTGGCAAAAAAGATATTTGTCCAAAGGCAGAAAGAAATGCTTATTAGGAGCTGAGCATCCCCACTTACCACTTTTCTTTGTTCCTTGCTCCAACTTCGGTCACTGAAAAGTAGGAAAAAATTTAGAGAAATTTCGTATGGGATGTGGAGGATGGGCAAGAGAGTTTCATTTGGTGCGTTGGAAGACAGTCACATCTCCTCAAAAAAAGGGGAGGATTCGGAGTTAAAGATTTAAAGGTTTTTAACAATTTTATTGGGTAAATGGTTGTGGAGGTTTGAGGTGGAGGTACAAGCATAGTGGAGGGGGGTGATAGTAGATTAAAATGGGGTTATGGAGGGGATTGGAGAACTAGAGTTATCATTTAGCCATTCGATTGTGGGTTGTGGAGATATCTTGAATGGGTAAGATAATTTTCGGGAAAATATCTCATTCAATGTCGGAAATAGGAGGGAGGTAAAATTTTGAGGACGTGATTATGAAAGATGAATTCCCAAGTTTGTAGAAAACATCTTGCCAAATAGACTTGACAGTTCAACATATTAGGAAGATAGGGAGATATTTTTTGGGACTTGAGATTTAGAAAGGAATTTCATGATTGCCCTCCAAACACCCACCCCATATGTAGTATTTACCTCATTTAAGCACAAAGAGTTGGTTTGCCCATACTAATGAATAATTGCTTGCTTCCAAAGAGAGGACTCTTCTTCACAAAATATCCAAAGCCACGTCATCAAAAGGCTATTGGTTTGGGTCTTCAGATTCCTTCTTCCTAGTCCTCTTTGGCCTTTGCTAGATTGAGTCACTTCCCATTTTACCAGATTATAACCCCTCTTTTATACCCTCTCCGCAAAAATTTCTTCTTAATTTGTTCAGTTTTTCCACCACATTGTCCGGGATGAGAAACAAAGAAATCACATAGGTGGGCAAGGAATCCAACACTGAATTAATCAGTGTGACCCTTCCCCCTAAAGATAAGTATTATGACTTCTCTATAATTCCATCTCATAACTCTACCTCTTTGAACTTCCTGCCGAAAGGCATGCCTAAGTACTCTTTGGGCAAAGTATCCACACCACATCCAAGCACACTTGCAAGATAGTTGAATATTTTGAGAAGGAGAAGAGACTTGAATGTTTGTGACTCTCTAATAGGGAAAATATTGTTTTTCCTCCAATTCACCTTTAGACCAGAGATGGCTTCAAAAACCACCCGCATGACTCTAATATAGCTAGCCTACTCCACTACAGTTTCACAAAAAATGATAGTGTCATCTGCATATAGCAGATGAAATATCTCTAGGTCACCCTCTGCAATTCTGAAACCCCTCAACCAATTGTTACGAATTGCTACTCTCATCATGCTGCTAAGTCCTTCCATTGCAAGTATGAACGGGAAAGGAGATAAAGGATCCCCTTTCTTAGTTCTCTTTCAGGAAAAAACCTAGTAGGTTCTCCATTCACTAAAATAGAGAACCTAGTTTTAATACAAAAACTAATCCACTTCAGCCATCTTTCCCCAAAACGCATTTGTTTCAAAACACTCAGATAGCCCCAATTCACACGGTCATAGGCCTTATCAATATCTATTTTGCACATCAAGCCAACTACCTCACCCCTGATCCTTGTATCTATATATTCATTAGCTATTAAGGCAACATTCATAATATGTCTTCCTTCCACAAAAGCCATTTGATGTTTTTTTTTTTTTATGACAAGGGAAACCCGTCGTCGCTACCCTTTGGGTGCGCACAGGGTAAAGCCCCCGCTCCTATGCAATAGCTCGCAAACTAAATAGGAGAGATAACCCGCACTAGGCAAGCCCGATGCGACGAGCTCGACCCAGAAGGCAAACCCCTTGCTTTCGCTGGTAAGGGGTTTCGAACTTGAGACCTCCAATATGGAAGTCCCAAGCCCAAACCACTGGGCCACCATTGGGCCATTTGATGTTTGTTGACCAGTCTCTCCACTTTTTTTAGTCTTTCATCTAGTACTTTTGCAATTATTTTGTACACTCTTGAAATCAGACTAATGGGCCTAAAGTCCCTTAGTTCCATTGCTCCTGCTCTTTTAGGGATAAGGGCTATGTGTGTAGCATTCAAACTTCTTTCAAATGCTTGGTGCTCATGGAAATAATAAATTGTACCCATGATCTCACCCTTAACTACCTCCCAGAACATCTGAAAGAAATTCATATTGAAACCATCTAGGCCAGGTGCCATATCAATTGCACATGACTTGATGCTCTCCCATACTTCTTCCTTATCAAAGTTCCTCTGTAGCCACATCTGATCTTCTAATGAAATAATTTTTGCACCATGTATATTGAGATCAGGTCTCCACTCTTCAGTTTCTTCATACAAGTTTTGGTAGTAGCTTTGAATGGCACTCTTGATTGCTTCCAGCTCAATGATGACTTGACCTTCTACCTCTAACAAGTCAATGGATTTTACCTTCGTGGGAATTAGCCATCCGATGGAAGAACTTTATGTTCTTGTCTCCACTTTTCAACCATTGTACTCTTGACTCGTTACCAACCTATGTGATTTCTTCTCTTTCCTATGCCTGCCAAAGTACTCCAAGTTCTAGACAAATTGAGAAGAAACTTCCTATGGCATGGCAAAAGGGAGCATAAAGATTTCAATTGGGTGAAATGGAACATGGTGCAACAGAGTAAGGAGTAGGGAGGTATGGGGGTTAGAAGCCTGAAGCTCCAAAACAACAGTCTACTTAAGAAATGGTTGTGGAGATATGCTAAAGATAGACCAGCCTCATGGAAGAATGTAATACAATAGAAGTATGGACAAAATGGCAGTAGTGCACTTATGAGTCCACTGACACCTATGGAGTTGGACTATGAAGGACAATCAGGTTATTCTTGACCAACCCGAGGAAGGATATCACCTTTTAAGTTGGCAATGGTAGAGAACATCTAGACAGCTTACGGATGGAACCTAATTTCCATAAGGTTTTTGATTGATTGGGAGGTTTAAAGAGTGATTGCTCTACTTGGCAGAAGAGGAACCTTCACAGGGACTATCAATGTGCTTGATATCATCAAATGGAGTCCCAACGCTAATGGGAAATTGCAACAGAGTCTACAAGATAGGCCTTCTAAAGATGACAAGGAGAGATAGAGAACCCTGGAAAGCTACTTGAAAAAACGTGGCACCTTAGTAGGTGCCATGCTTCTCCTGGTAGGTAGTAAGAAAGACATGTTTCACCCATAAGGCATTACAGAAAAGGAAATATCACTTAGCATCGGTGTTTTAGACGGCGAAAGACAACAAAAGGCAATAAGGGCCTGCCTCGCCATGGCGAGGCACTCGCCTTTTTGAATTAAGGAGCCAATTAATACCAAATATTTAAAATTTTAATTGCATATATAAATATCCAAAATCTTAATAGCAATAACATATATTAGCAAATATTTCAATTCAAAAACTAATAGAAGATACTAAAAGTCCAAATTCACTATTTATGGACAAATAAATATTATATTAATTAGTATAAAACTAAATTAAGTAGGGAAAAAATATTTATAGAAAGATTAATTTTTTTAAAAAAATATAGGCAAATTGCATATTGCAGATTGTGGTGAGCAGAGCACTACAACAGAGAGCACTCAGTTCACTACCACTAAAACAGAGGGAGTTCACTAGTCACTACCACAACCACTAAAAATCAGAGCATAGTCTCGGTACTGAAAAACAGAGTAGAGACTAGAGAAGAAGAAGAGAAGAATTGAACTCTTCTTTTTTTTTTCTTATAACCGAGAAATCCGTCTGTGACCCGCCCTTTGGACCAATCACAGCCTTCTAAACTCAGTGGATAATGGGCCTGCCCCTCTACCCTTCTCCACTTAAATACCGGGCTTCACTTTGCATGGTGTGGGGATTGAACCTGCGACCTAAGCCACAAATCCTCCACCTTTTGCCACTTGAGCTAGGCCTTGGGGGCAGAGAAGAATTAAACTCTGAAGAAGAAAAAAAAGGTCTCCTACAGTCGTACCTGAGCAGCAGTCGCGATTCGCGAAGACAGAGGTCTCCAGCGGTCGCGCGACTTGCGAAATCTAAGGAGAAGAGGAGGAGCGGTCTTGCGAAGGTGAAGTTTGCAAAAATACCCCAAAAAAAACCCTAATTTTGGCTTTTAATTATCAAATCAGATAATTAAATGATCAAAAAAAAAAAAGGTGACGCCTATTGCATTTCCACATCGCCTTCACCGTGGTGCGCTGAAGTCGCCTTGCCTTGCTGGAACTAGGCAATGATCCCTCGCCTCGCTTCGCCTTGTCACCAAAGGCGAAAGGCAAGCGCCTTTCATAACACTGCTTAGCATCCATATGCCCTCTTAGTAAGGAGTCAATGAAACAAACAACCACATCTTCCTCCACTGCAAGGTAACTTCCCAAGTCTGGTCCCTATTCATTACCTTGGATGGGAAAGCCAGACAACGCCAGAGCACACTGCTAATCTATTGAGTTGCTAGATCAAAAGGGGAGGGAGCAAAAGCCAGAAGAGATGGTGGAAAATTGTCCCAGCTTACATATGGTGGACCATATGGAAGGAGAGGAATGAGAGAATTTGCAAATGAAGATCAAAGGGAAATGCATTTCTACTTTATTTTATTTTTTTAGAGAGTAATAACATTCCTACTTTAAGTTTTTGGTGTACAGAACAATGTAAAGCAGATGAAATACAGATGGTGAATTTTCTAGGCTTTTTTGTAATTAGTTGTCTATGTAAGCACAATTTTGGAGGTGGCTAGCATACGGGGTATGGCGGTATGCTGAGGAATACATGTACCAGTTTTAAGAAAATAAATAGATGCATCGGCAATTAAAATTGTAATTGGATAAGTTATCAGGAATATGACAAAAAAGAACAAACAAAGGAAACAAAGTAGATAACGATAATAGATTGAAGCCTTGTAGAGAAGCAAATGGAGAAATATGTGATGGGTAATAGCATTTAATAAAACGACAATAGTAGATCCGAGGCTAATCACGAGAAAGGCAAGTTTTAAATGTAAATTGATTTGTTTCTTTAAAAAGGAAAATAATGCATACTCTTATTGAATGTTTTTTTGTCATTGGCTCTCTAAGTCTCCTTCAGGCGCACGCTCACACATACACACACACCCAAAAAAGGGACACAAATCAAAAAGGGCAACGCATGAAAAATAAAAGCTTGAATGAGAGCGTAAATAGCAATCCCAATAAGACTTAAAAGTAGCAGATGCACTTTTCTCCCTAAGGCAATGAATGTTCCATTTCTTCTCACAAAATGACAATGATTTGGCATGAAAAACAACCAGACAAACATTGAAAGTAACTCGACAGAATAGCAAGCAAGCAAAAGCGACAAGACAATTAAAGATAGCAAGAGAGTAGACACCCAAGTATTATTTCCAAAAAAAAAACACATAATAATGATTAAGAACTAAGTATCAGCATCCTAGAGTTGATAATACAAAAGAACTAACCTTTTTGATCATCTACATTGAGTAGACTTGATCCTTGACCTTTTTCTTCTTCACCTTGTATTTCTTCTTCTTCCTCCTCCTCCTCCTCCTCTTCTACCTCTTCTAATGAAATAGCAGGCAAGCAATACAAAGACACATAAGTACAATTAAAAATAGCAAAAAAGTAGATACCCAAGTATTGTATCTAAAAAGAAATTCACATAATAATGACTAACAACTTAATATCAGCATACTAGAATTGATAACACAAAGCACTAACCTTTTTTATCATCTACATTCATTGGAATTGATCCTTCACCTTGTACTTCTTCTTCCTCTTCCTCTTTCTCTTCCTTCTCCTCCTCCACTTCTTCTTCTTCTTCTTCTTCTTCTTCTTCTTCTTCTTCTTCTTCTTCTTCTTCTTCTTCTTCTTCTTCTTCTTCTTCTTCTTCTTCTTCTTCCTCCTCCTCCTCATTTACCTCTTCTGATGAAATAGCAGGCAAGCAAAGAGCATACAGACAATTAAAAATAGTACAAAAGTAGATCCGCAAGTGTTATTTTAAATAAGAGTGAAGGATCAAAAATAATTCTTATTTTTTTAGTTTTATACCTGAATCATAGGGTGTGTGAGTTTCCTAACTAAACTATCACCAAATGATTATCGAACACACACTTCACTTGAACATTTTGGTATGGTTCATGAATGAAACTCAACAAATCAAAATACTTAGGTGTGTTTTTGACCTTTTAATTCTTCAAATAATAATGATTAACAACTTAGATATCAGCATACTGAGTTGATAACACAAAGCACCAACCTTTTTGATCATCTACATTCGGTGAAATTGATCCTTCGCCTCCTACTTCTTCCTCCTCCTCCTCCTCTTCCTCCTCTACCTCTTCTTCTACCTCCATTTCTTCTTCCTCTTCTTCTTCTACCTCTATTTCTTCTTCAACTTCAATCTCCTCTTCAACCTCAATTTCTTCGTATTCCTCGTCCTCATCCTCTTCAACCTCTGGATTAGGTATCGATGATGAACTCTTGATGGATGGATCAACCGCCGCACCGGAAGTTGGCATCGGGAATGGCGCCGGTAAGAAAGAGGCGATGGGCACGGTGGTTCGCGGCGGACGGAAGCGATACAGTGACGCCGAGTGATGGGAGGTTTAATCACTACAAAATTCTTTAAAAGCTTGTTGTTATCATTAAAAAGATTTTCTAAATATTTATATTTAATTTTTTACTTCCCAAAAAAAATATATTGGTTGCCACTAGGTTTACAAAATCGAACCGAAAACTGAACTAAACCACAAATCGAGTCAAACCGAGAAAAAAACCCGACTAGTGGTTGATTTGACTTGATTTGGTATTGGAAAAAAAACCCCGACTATATTTGGGTTAGGTTGGTTTTAACTTTAAAAAAAACAACCCGAGACCAAACCAACCCGACATTATATATATAATTTTAAAATTTTATTTTATACATAAAAATATTTACTTTGATATAATTTTTAAATATTTCTTATACTTTTTCATAGGTTTTATCTTTTAATATATTATTTCAAGTTTGAAACTTAGAATTCTGAATGGATCAATAAAGATTATAGTCTACGGATGTTGATAATTATAATAAAGCTTAGATCAAAATCAAATTAATATTAATGCAAAAAGAAAATCAATTCAACACTGAGAATGACAATAATATTCAATATTTGTTCTTTGATTTTACATTGGTTTAGACAATTCAAATACATAATCTAATTTTAATTTCCTTTAATATTTAGTCATGTAACTAATACTTATTAAACTTATTTTAGCATGATTTAGTACTTTTAAATTATGATCATTTTCATT